>JARHVA010004758.1:1350000-1362500 GCA_037957365.1 Torreya grandis
GAGTGACTATGATCGTATGGTCACCTTTCCTTGTATTTGAAATACGTGTATGTATGATTTTAAAACTTGATGCACACAACTTCATATTTGAGCCTCTTTCACTTTGAAAACCTAGGAGTGCTTTTGAGGGATAGAAACCTGAAAGCATTATTAAAGTGTAATGGGTTCATCTGACCCTAAACAGCCCCTATTTTATTATTGATTTTTGCCTACATATCCAATACTCTTGGGATGTAAATCAAGCCACACATAGTTCTCCCACATAGTGTATTTTTTCAATTATGCTCTATCATTGTATTTAGATAGTTAATTATTTTAATTTGATTCTTGACAATGTTTCATATTTGGATTTTTATTGCACCTAGTGATAGATTCTAAATTTTGGAATAATAGGGTATATTTTATCAATGTGTAATAGTGTATATATGTGTACCAGATTAGTGCCAACCCCCCTATTAAGTGTGACATCTATCTATATAATTATGAGTCCAATTTGGTAATTTCTCATGCCACCAACAAACTAGGATTATGATTCAACACTAATGAAATTTTTTATTTTAAAAAGTATTTTTAACAAGAAGAGGGTTAGTATCAACCATATTAGGTCAATATCAACTAGATATATTTACCAAGCCTAATAGGATCGATCTAAATATATGTGGAATGAACTAAATGTCTATAAATATATGTGTAGAATATTAATTATGTTTGAAATAGATAATGGGGTTCTTGTGAGTTTGGAATAGTAGAACGTAAGGGTCAAACTCATAAGGTGGAATGTAAGTTTGAAATAATGGTGGATTAAGACCATGTTTATATAATCAAGTCTTGTATGGTAGATGTATGTCAAACTTGTCATTATCAAGTATATAATATCATATTTTAGTATCTAAAATTTACAACTATTGATCTTAGAGAGTATTGGGATAATTCATGTGAAAAAAACATTAATAATTCAAGAATTATTTCTAAGGGTTGCATCACTTGGGGATAATATTACACATGTCCAAAATCATGAACATGTTAGTGTCAATTATTCCTTTACCTCTCCATTAAAGAGTTTGGTGACTCAAAATATTTTATCGTAATTATGGGTTAAAAATTGAAGTACATCTACAATTGATGTTTCACTTTTATTTTATAAAATTAATAAGACTCCATGTGAAGTTTTTAGATGCATGCTTCAAAACGTGTTAAACACTTTTTTAGTAATGCATCCTATAAATAAATTAATATACTATTATGATTATCATAGAATGCATGGATATCATATAAGTAATTGTTTGGCATTATAACAATAAAATCACAATCAATGCATGATTGTAGTAAGCCAATAATAAACCAGCCATGATAAAAAATAAGGTCAATACAATTTACCAGTGAAATAAGTTTATATTAATTTAACCAAGACATTATAAGGTCACATCCTATATATTGACTCTTTAACTAGCATACACATTCTAAAAATATAAACAAAAAAAATAAAAAACATTCAAATCTTTGAAAAAAAAAAATCATGACCTAAGCATCAAAATATGGCTAGTTAAATTATTTACATATGTTATTTATCATATGTTTGTAATATGGAATATTTTTTTCATACACATACATTTCATGGTATATGAGTGTGATACATGACATACATATCATACATGGACAAATAGTTGTTAGACTTTCTTATACCTAAGGGTGATGCCAATATTGATGACATCTTATTCCATAGGTCACATTATCACATGGTATATATTTCTATGACCTTTTACCATGTTGAGATACTTATATTTCTTACACATGCCTTGTTACTTACTGATATCTTACAAAGTTATACATGGATATGTTAATTTACTATGATGTGGCATTGATATACATGGATAGTGTAGACTAGTTTTAACTTTTCTATTCTTCATTGATGTTGTTACATTTCCATGATAGGTTATTCATTGATTATATTTTTGTGTAGATCTTGGATTTATGTGTGAAACATTCATTTATCCCTTATTAGAAACATATTTATTTCCCTTTGTGTGTGACTCTTTATCCTTTGTGATTATGACGTTCATTATATATTTTTTCTCCTATGCCTTATTTTTTGGGATTTGTTTCCACTTGTTTTTGGATCCTTAGCCTCATTTACATAGAATTTATTGTCCCTTGATTATACCCTGGACCTTATTTTTTGTCATATTTTTGTGTCCCTTATATGTGGCCATTTGCCTTATGTATGAAATTGAGTGCTATTTTGTGTGCCTTTATTGTGTGTATTATAGTTATATCACTATTTATTGATATTTTTAGGCTTTTTGGTTTTTTTGAGCTCAATGAGATTGATGAGTTTTCCAATACCATGATCCTTATCAAACACCTCCCCTTGCTCTTTTTTATTTCATAGTCTTATTTAGTTATTATATTAGTGATGGTTACTAAAGGATGCTTAATTAATAGATATATATTAACATGAAATTTATATTTGATTAATTACATACATTAAATAAGTGCCTTTATGACATATACATTACTATGATGGAATATTATCCACATGTTGACATGATTCTACATGATGACATCTTTATACATGACATTATTAAATTAAGTCTTTCTTTTGAGATGAATGACTTACATGATACATCCCTCACCTAAAAAGTGGGGAATATTAGTGGATTTTTTATAAATACATAAGCCTCCATGAGTAAAAAAATGATATTTTTGGATATAATATAGGATTCAAGGATTTTAGAGTGGTTTAGATATCAAACGGGTTCAAATATGAGACAAATATTCACACATTGTCATAGGTTATAGGGGTATATGTCATTCATATGCTCTCACTTTAAAAAAACATGAGTTATAGAGTACATATCAAAATGCACTTTAATACATATTCCATGTAGGTGCACATAATTGATAGTAATATAAATTCTATGTTTTCAAATATATACATTTGAGATACATGTTCTTAGATTTAACATATAGATGCATAGAATTATATGTTAGTTGGCACCAATTAGGGAGACATGATACTTATTCATGCACATATACACATTCTAGTGGTCATTATTACATTTTTTATTTGCAAACGTAATTTAGTGGCACTGAGAAATGAGAAACCTTAAATCTTTAAATATTTTTGTAGTGGTTGATTCATGTTTTTTGAGGTAATACATTTGATTTTTAGCAATGCTTAATGACCTTTTCATTAATCATAGTAATTCTATTATGTGGATCCCACCTTACCATCTTGAGGTTCAATATTAGAGCTAGATTATTTATTTGAGTTAGTATATTTAGATACTCAAAAATTTATTTTACATGATAAAATATTCTTACCTACTTGACAAATATCACTATAGACTCTACCCTTTAGTTCTTGACTTTACCATTGCCATAAGGCTTACATTTTTCATATTGCTATGCATACATGATTATTTTATGGTCAAAACATGATATTATAATTACCTAGATCACCTTTAGCTCACATTATGCTTAAAACCTAATATATATCCTTCACTATCAGTTATAGAGTTTCAACAATTCTCTATTCTCCAGGACACTAACATTAAGATTTGGATACTAGTATTTACGCTAGTGTCCCAGTTCCAATGCTAGTGTTTGTACCTTAAAAACACTAAAATTTTAAAATATTTTGATATATATGTGTTAGCCTATTTTTATTAATCAACCCTTTTGTGAGATTATTTTCAAAATGTGTAGAACAAATACAAGTCAAATACCATTCATTATCATCAAGTAATTTTCAAGCACACATCTAACACTTACCAGGAAAAATCACCTCTCAAGTATTTAAAACTACCATGTTATTATGTATTTAAAAATTACTCATAGTATTAGTATTATTATAGGTCTAAAGCATCCAAAAATCATCCCATGATACCTATTTATCAAGTTTGAATCCAAATCACTACATGTACTCACATATAGAATATTACACCATTGTTGACACATAAACCCACATAAGGGGGAGAGATACATTGGTTTGAGGCTTTATTTAGAGTATATGGATATGAAGGTAGAGATAATAAATAGAGAGATCTTTTATCATAGCTTTACTTGACTTGAGCCCACTAACCCCTATTTTTCAAAGTGGCAGGCCCTAATTGGAGGATATAGAGTTTTGAGCAAAATAATAATATCAAGAAATTTTGCATGCAATCCAAACCAAAATTACAAAAGGTGATAGTGAAACCTAATATTCATATTGTAATTTCTATAAAATATTTAATATTACATACATGACACTAGTGGTAGAATCAAGACACTAGCGTCAATGTTAGTGTCCATAAGGCAACACAAGTGTCAAGACTAATAGAAGGAAAATATTTAAAATCTGATGATTGGATCTAGATATTCAAATAATATGTTATTAAACTTATAATAATCATAAATTAATATGCATCAGTGTATATTATAAGTACAATTTCTCCTTCACATTATTATTATCAAAATATTGAATGTTTTACTTTGTATATTTGACATATTTTTTAGATTCAGTATATCTTATCAGAATATTAATAGAGTCTAAATTCATTTTATTGACCTTATTTTTATAATAGATTAATATTTTTTATTATTCTATTCTTTATTTTAATCTTTATTTCCAAAAAGTATTAAACATTTGGTGAACTCAACCTTTGATTCTTTTCATGCAAATGTTAGCTTTCCTCAGGATTGTAGCCTTCTAAGGGTTTCAATTTATTACATTTATTTTTCATGTCTAATTTTTATGGGCATAATATATGTGATGCTTGTTATTCTTATTTTCATAGCCTTCATATTCTTTATTTATCTCATCATAGATCATAAGTTTTTTTATGACTATGATGCAGTAATTGTATAACTCTCTACACGTGCTTTATTAAAACAAAATTTTGTCAAACCAAGTGGGACATTACAACAAGATCAATCATCTTTTAAATATTATATAATTCCTCTTCTAAATTCTTTATATGGGGGTATCTACCATCCCTCTAACCATGTCCATGCTACCTCCATAGAAAGTGTTAAGTTGAATAACCCTATAGTCTTCTATGGTGATGGTCAATAGGTTGCTTCTCCATCCACCATTACATAATTATCTCTAATTGAGCCTAATATTCATTTATTTAACCATTCTAATTTACTCAAATTTTATAAACACATCATAGATTTATTACCAAAAAAATGATATGTCATTACCTAAAGTCCCAAAAAAAATGATATACCATTACAAAAGGTTCCAAAGTTTCCAAATGATATACCATTACTAAAGGGTCCAAAATTCTCAAATAATGCAAACCTAAAATCAATTAATAATAATGATGAGAAATCCATCATTGATATGTTTCAAATTGATGATAAATTGTAACCAATGACTACATATTTTAAAACATTAGCTTTTCCTACTAGTCATCTAATGTCAATGATGAATATTATAGGAAATCTCCAAAGGCAAGTTTCGATTCTCAAACCATGAATGTTATCATACCATGATACTATTAAATATAACATGATAAAAAAATCAACCTCTTGTAAAATGTGTATTTTAATAACCACATTCACAAGATTTTATCATTCTCATTTTACCTTTATTTTTTAGCCATGAAGACCCTTCCAATCATATAATTCAATATGTACATTATTTAGGTCATTGAGATAAATATAGGCATTTATTGTTAAAAAATTTCCATATAAGAATCTCACAAAAATCTTGGAATTGGTTCTATAGTTTACCTAATGACTCCTTGACTAATTTAAATCAAATGGAATATGTTTTATTATTAGTGTTTAATACACAAAATGTGCCCAGTTTTACATTTGAACATTTACAAAGCTTAAAGCAACATGATAATGATTCCATTCAAGATTATGATATAATATTTTAAAATACCTCATATTAGTTATCATACCAACCTCCATATTTTAAACTACAATTCATATTCAGTAGATGTCTTACTTCTCCACTCAAGGAGAGAACATTACATAAATATTATACCTAATTTTATCACTTATATATGGATTTATATAAATTTACATGTTTATACTCAACACCATCAAATAATTGAATATATATCATTCAAAATGTGAAATATTTATTAAATATACATAAAATACTAATGAGTTTCCAAATCAAGACCATATACAAATATGTGGTATTCTAAATCATAATATGACACTTTTTCAAAGTTTACTTAATGAGGAACCAATACCTGATGGACATCCTACACAACCAACTCCAAATTTTCCACATCAATATACACTTACAATTTTATCAAGGATAAACCATCCATGCCAAAATTATTTAACAATCACATTATTCATGGGTGGAATTTATTTTTGTTGAGTGTGATACCAATATGGGCACTTGAGTTCTAATTTTAGAATGTGTGTGTGTGTAGGTTTTTTGAAAAAATATTTAATTTATTTATGATCTTAGTTAGTTTTTTGTTCAATTTTGGAAACTTTCTAATTATTTTCTAAAAAATAGTTGAAACCTTCAGTAAAATTTAGTTCATTGTTCGAATATTGGAATGAGTTCCCAAGTGGTTGGGTGAAATTTTAGTGTTAGATAGGTGAAATAAAAGTGTATTTAAGTAAATTTAATTTTTGTAAGAAATTTTTTACTCCAATTTTATCTAATTATAACTTTTGGTAGTCAACTGATAGTGGCTTCTTAAATGATGACCAAAAAGTTATCAGCTAGTGTTAGTGGTACTCTTAGTTGTATAATGAGTTATTTTAAGTTGTATTAGAGTCTAATTTTAGAATTATAATTATAGATTAATTAATTTTCAGTTAATATTTTTTATTTTATTTAAATAATTTGTCATACAAGTTATCTTGTAAAATGCTTATTTTAAGCCTTAATTATTTAATATAGTTGTACACAATAGAAGTTTGGTTGATTGATTTAAATTGAGGAGATCCTTATATGTTTTATCTCCGGTATTATTTCAGGTATATATAATTTTATACCAAAAAACATATATTTTTCAAGTTTGAATCTATTCAAGATAATTTTTTATCAATAATTTCACTCACAACATAACTAGTTTGATAGCTAGTAATTATGAGACAATTTTTTAGATACATATCTTCAATTTTATAGAGAAACAAAGATTATTTTCACTCAATTAAATCATTCAAAACATTTATTTTTTATTATATCCACATTAAATCAAGGCTAAAAAGGTTTTTTAGGTCATTTTTATAAGATACAATGGCTTTAATGAATTTTACTTCCATGAATATTCATGTGTTCAAAGGTGACAACTTTGAGTATTAGAGAGATTAATTGAAGATAATTATTATGTGAAAATTATTTTGAGAGAATGTTATCCATTGCTACACACCATATAAACATTTTAAAATCTTATCACAAATTATAAAATGATAAAAAATGATAAAGAAAAGGGAGATGCACAAAATTTCTTCTATAAACGAAGTGTCATAAACCCAAGCATTTATCCAAGAATTATAGGATGCAAGAATTCTATTGAAGTATGAAATTCCTTGGAGACTTCATATCAAAGATATATTAAGGTAAGATAAGTAAAAGTACAAACCCTTAAAATGAATTTTTAGAATTTAATAATGTTGGATTTTGAAGGAGTTGAAGATTAATTCATAAGGGTAAATGATTTAGTACATAGAAAGAGGGTTTATGGAAAAAATAAAGAAGATAGTGTTATGATAAGAAATATTTTGAGATATTTAAGTCAGCTATGGCTGAATATTATCGTCACTCTCGAAGAGTGTAAATACATGAAAACTATAAGTGTTAACAAGTTAGTGGATTCTCTTTTTTTTTATGAGGATGAGTTAAGACTATATGCAAGAGATCTAGAACATGGTCTAGAACAAGCACTTGAAACCAAAGCAAGTGTTTAAAATACCAAAGAGATAAATAATAAATAAAAATTAATAGATTTTTAAAAACTTAAAAATATTAAATTTTAATTAAACTTCATAGGTAAGAACAAGAAATACTTTACTTGTCATTACCATAAAAAACAGGACACCTGATAATAGATTGCAAGATACTAGTAGCATAGGATCAAGTGAATCAAGAAAGGAAGATGGGTTTTAAATATGAAAAAATTAAGTTTAAAAATGGATCATATTATTGTCTCACACTATTTTTGTAAATATAATAATAATTTTATTTTTTGTCTCTTAATTTATGATGCTCAAATCAAGTGACAAGTCATAAAGATGATTTCAGCAAGTTAGATGATTTCTTCAAAATCCTAGAGCAATTAGGACATGGAAATCACATAAAATTTGAATTAAATGGTAGAATTAAAATAAATAAAATAAAATCTATGGGTGGTATACTTATTCTTCATAATTTTTATCACAATTTCATAGGATATAGTGATGAACTCAAAGCATACAAAGTTTGTAATCCTATTAGTAAATCCACAATTGTTTCTAAGGATTTGAATTGTTTTAAAAATAAGTTTTATATTTATTATGATCATTTAACTAAAAAATAAATAATTTAATAGGTTAATCCAATTAAATTTTATTTTTAGGGCTTACTCAAGAAATAATATTAGCTCTTTGCAATTGATTACTCATACATCTACATAATGCCAAACAAGAACAAGCATTTGTTGAATCCTTATCCAACCAATAAAGTTTTAAATCAGAATTATTATAAGAGTATTTAAAGGATATAAAATTATTAAGGTGAATTATTTGATGATGCTTATGATAAAAATACTATGTTTGCATTATCATTAGTGACTAATGAACCTAGTTTTTATCCAGAAGTTAGTCAAAAGAAAGAATGGGTTGATGCTATGAAATTAGAGATGTTTTCAATTGAGAGTAATGGTACATGAAATTTAGTTATACCTCCATTTAATAAATATATTATTTTTAAAAATTGTGTCTATAATACCAAAGTCAAAAGTGATCGTATAGTTGACAATCTAAAAGCTAGACTAGTTTGTAGATTTATGGATAAATTATCACTCAAGCACTTGTAAGTAGTAAATAGAATTTTTATATATTTAAAATGTAGCTATAATCATGTTATTTTCACATTGGAAAGTGGGTAGGTTTTTTTGTCTTTAAATAAATAAACTACACTTACATTATCCTTTGGTAAAGATAAATATACAGGGCTTACATCAAATTACATACAATTTTTATGGTTGATAAGACTCTTCGCTGATTTAAATATTAAAAAATATATATATTTAAAAAAAATACCCAGATTCATATTGGGGAGGATCTATTGATGGTAGGAAGTTAACTTCAAGTTATTGCTTCACATTGGAAAGTGGGTAGGTTTTTTTGTCTTTAAATAAATAAACTACACTTACATTATCCTTTGCTAAAAATTTTAAAAAAAAATTAAAAAAAATATCCAGATTCATATTGGGGAGGATCTATTGAAGGTAGGAAGTTAACTTCAAGTTATTGCTTCACATTGGAAAGTGGGTAGGTTTTTTTGTCTTTAAATAAATAAACTACACTTACATTATCCTTTGTTAAAGATATATACAGGTCTTACATCAAATTACATACAATTTTTATGGTTGATAAGACTCTTAGCTGATTTAAGAGAGGCTCAAATTGAGCCAACATATATTTTTTGTCATAATAATGAGGTAATATAGTTTTCCAAGAATCTAGTTTTCCATGCTATAACCATGCACATTGAATTCAAAAATCATTTTTTTTAGATAATTGGTCTATGCTAAAATCATTTTAATTAATTATGTGATAAATGAATAATTTTTTTTATATTATCACCAAAATATTGCACAAAAATATTCATAGAAGACTCAAGGAGATGATAGGAGTTTCACCTCTTTGCATAAAAAGGGGAAATGTTGAGTGTGATGCCAATATAGACAATTGAGTTATATTTTTAGACTTGATATATTTTAATTTTTTAAGTGTTTTGTAATTTTATCTAACTTAATTATTATATTAATTAATTTTTTTGTCACTTTTGGAAACTTTCTAATGATTTCCTATAAAATAGATGGAACTACCAGTGAATTGCTAGTTAACTCCAGTTCATTGTTGGAGTGTTAGAATGAATTCCCAAGGGATGAGGCACACTTAATATTTTTTAAATGAAATTAAAGTGTATTTAATTAAATTCATATTTTTTATGTAATTTGAGATGCCACTTGTGTTTGACTATATCTTTTGGTAGTCAATTGATAGCAGTTTCTTGCATGATGACCAAAAACATACCAGTTAATGTTAGTGGTACTATTAATTGTACCTTGAGTTTATCTTTAGTTATATTAATTTTTTTTAGAGTCTAATTTTATAAGTATAATTATAAATTATTTATTTTTCAATTAAATTTATTTATTTATTTTATTCTTTTCTTGAAATAACTTGTCATGCAAGTTATTTTGTAAAATGTTTGTTTTAAGCCTTATTTATTTAATAAAGTTTCACACAATATAAGTGTGGTTAATTAATTTGAATTGAGGATTTTTTTTATGTTTTATCTCTAATATTATTATAGGTATTCAATATTTTATATTGAAAAACATATATTTTTAATATTGAAGCTATTCAGAACACTTTTTTATCAATAATTTCACTCACAACACAACTAATTTGACAATTAGTAATTATGGAACAATTTTGTTGATACATACCTTAAATTTTAGAGATAAATAAAATAAGGTTTAAATTAAATCCAATCATTCAATACCTTTGATTTTATACATAACCATATTGACTCGATGGAAAAAAAATCTCATTGTAATGTAAGATGTTTGTCATAACTTGGATATAATATCAAAGACTTACATCATAAGGGAAATTGGAAAGACTCCTTAGGCTACATAATATTACCCATTTATTTTAGTCCAAACAAAATTTTGGGTCATGTCTCATACATATCTACACCTATTTACATTGGTAAAGTTTTGGTTATACTGAATGGAAGCTAAAATAGATCAAAATCAACAAGGCATTTCATTTTTCCATAAGGGAAGTGTAGTTCACATACCACATGATGGTGATAATGATTTTAATCTAAAAATAAATGGATAATAAGAGCAATCCATGTACATATACCACTCTCAATACTTGATCATGAAAAATATGATTCATTTGAACAAACATGATATATTCAATAAATTAAAAACTCAAAAAAATTAAAATTAAAATTAAATTAAAAAATCAATAAAATACAAAATCATGAAAATGAATCAAAAATACAAAAAAAATAGCATTTCACATGTTTATTAGATTTTAAATATGTTTTTTACTTTATGCTAGTAGATATAATATTATTTCTATACACAAATATGTATTTGTGTACTTGAGTGTGATACAGAGATACACTAGATCCATGATACATGCACATGCAGATGTTGGACCTTTCCTCTTCTCAGATGAAACACTACATTTTGGGCATATTTCTTATATTGATCACTATTATACATGATTTATTATTTTATGATAATTTTAAATTATTATGTTGAGCTTATATACTAATGATTACACATGATTATACTCATGCTACTATCTTATGTAATTTAATTGATATGATATTTTACAGTCATTTTGCTAAGACATGTATGTAGGCAATAGTATTAATCGCTTATCCTAGTTTCTTACATTTCATCTTATCACATGTCTTACTTGTGTGCATTCCTTGTGTTGATTGTGGAACATTTTAAATGCTCCTTGTTTATTCACCCCAGTGCCCTAAGTGTTAATTTTTTCTTTGGTGTGTGGAGATTTGAACATGTCCCCCCATTTAATATGTAACATGTGAACATGCCCCTTATTTTGTGTATCTTTATACACCCATTTTTTGTTGAATTTAATGATCTTATATGTAGGATTGATTTTTCATTGAGCCCAACCTTATTTCTTCTAGAGGTTTTCATGATCCACCTTGTGAATCTTATGGCTTGTTATGTTTTGATAATGTGAGACTCATTGATACATTTACTTAGGAATGATACTACCATATGCTTATTTACTACATGATTTATACATATATAGCATGGTTATCTTATCCTTTTGATATAAGGTGACTATCACTTTTCATTCCCATCACCTCAAAGTGGGGTGGAACACATCAGTGGGGACATGTCATAGAGACATGAATCCACGTACATATAATTAGCATAATTAGGATATTTTGATATAATTTAAATGATTTAGATATACACTTATGACAAAATATTATACATTTGGCATAGATTTGGGATAAATTTATCATATTTATGACACATATTATACACAAGTTACATAGTAGTGGTTACATTTTGATAGATACTTCACCTTGAGACACATTTGAGGTTCATAAACCATGAAAATATATCAAATTATAGATACATTATTCAAACCATACCAATATTCATGAACTGACCTTATCAAGAATCAATTATTGATATTTTATCTATTGTAGTAGTTGTCTCCCTTAAGTATTGCAATTGATATTTTTCACCCTCAATGGACTTGCCACTACTTCTACTTTTTTTTTTTAATAAGGTTATACAATTTTA
>JARHVA010004758.1:1365000-1430000 GCA_037957365.1 Torreya grandis
CAACAAATTACATGCCAAGATGATTTCACTCACATACATGTGTATTTCTTCCTTTCCCTTAAAACTTTTAAATTTTAATTAAAATTTATATTTTGGAGTTAATTATATGGACATTGAATACTACATTATCATTGTAGGTTTTCTTAGAGCACGCTACACATTTATAACTTTATCCTTAAAAAAAAGTATGTTATACACACTCAGGTCTATATTTATCCTTTTACTCTAGTATTTATATTTCATTTCAATATTAGAATAAAGGAAGAAAATGTTTAGAAAATAAAATTTAGTATTAGACACTTGTAAATGTTATTTTCTACCTGCATTCACCCTACATGACTTGTGTATATATATGACAGTAATTCACCATTCTCTCACACTTGCATGTTATCTATGGGTCCAATCCTTCTAATTTTTTTGTCAATAACATATAATAATTATTCTAATATATGAAAAATTAATAAACTATCATATTTATAAATCTCTAGATTATCAAATCAATGATGTTGTCTTCTAGACAAAAAATAGACTAGGATTGTAATTTCCAGATAGTATTAACCAAGTCTTATAGTTTCATCCCTCACCCAACACTAGTCAAATTTCAAAATAAATCATTCATATTGGTTGGCCCATATTCATAACATGTTAGTGGCATGAAAAATTATCCAAATACACTCATATAAATAAAAAAATAGTAGGATTGTAATTTCCAGATAGTATCAACCAAGTCTTATAGTTTCATCCCTCACCCAATACTAGTCAAATTTCAAAATAAATCATTCATATTGGTTGGCCCATATTCATAACATGTTAGTGGCATGAAAAATTATCCAAATACACTCGTATAAATAAAAAAATAAGTTTTTGATTATTGATCATCTAGCATATATCTAGCAAGTTCTTATCAAGCACACTCGAACACTTGCACATTTAAAAGGACTACCCTATTCTTCCCAAAATTATTAATTATTTTCCAAAATTAAGTCTTTTCCAAGTCCAAATAAATTCATATTCAATCCAAATTTTATATTTTTCAATTATCAAAAGCTAGATCACATGTTATATGCATTGAACAAGCATAAATTGCACACATACACCTAATTTAGATAACTATATGTAGTTTGAATTCCCTCTTTAGAGTAATTTATATGTATGTAGTGCTCAAACATTCATGGGGAGTGGTTAAGGTCATTTCAACCCACTTTTATGCCCCTTTCATAGGCCTATTCATATCATTACAAGTGTATTTAGGGTTTTAATTAAAAGAGACATACGTTTAGATGTTACACACATAATCAAACCTCAAAACCACAAATCCATAGGAAAAAAAGGCACACCTACCTGTGTCAAAGCAAAGGAATAAAATATACAAAGACATAATTTTTCAATTAAGAACATACCATATGTATGCTACTTTTTTTATTTTGATGATAACGTTTAAACATAGATAGAGATTTAAAACTAGATATGAATGGCCTATAGTCTAGTTTGTCATACTTCCTACCATTTTCCACTAGTCTCGGCCCTACACATTTTATAATAAATCCAAATATATTATCTATTTTTTATATTTAGTAAGCACAATAATTAAATCAGATATAAATTATTACATAAATATCCATTCTTCATTGTAATACATTATAATATAAATTATTATAGGGTTTATATTTTAATTTGGATTAGAATTAATCCCAAATTTGGTAAAACATATGGCACCTATACTATAAAAAGAATAAATTACACCAAATTATAGTGTCCATATGTCATTAGTATCATCTTCAGTCATTTCAAGGGTGTCCAAATTATCTCTAGACGTCATCACAAAATTTCCAATACATACATCTCTAATAAGAAAATCACTATAAGGATCATCTCAATTTTTTATAGTGTACTTTGTTTTTGGATTAGGTTATAATATTTTATTTACTCATTTCACTAGTGTTATATTTTTATTTCACCTCCTATATCTTTGTAGAAGGTTTTACTCAATAACATTATGTAAGCTTCATGAATGTCTGGAATTAGGATAGCTATTTTAACTATATCTTGAGGATAAGTAACCAAGACTACTTGATAATCTTTAATATGTCTAAAAAATGGTAGTTGTTTGGTTTCCATGGAGAAGAATAAAAAAAATTAATATTATATGTGATTCCTAATGCATGAGAAAATTTGGTAGGCATCACATTATCAGAGGCTCCAAAAACTATGATACAATTTGTAATCTTGTATCCTATGATAAAAATAGAAATATATAAGGGTTATAATTTTCCAAAATTGGAAGTAAAAGTAGCCGTTAAATTCTTGGTGTGTGAGGTTTTAGGTGTTGTAAGGATACCCTTGGATGCAGATCCAAATGCATTAGGATTATCTCCTCTAATAAACCTAATTAACTTGTCAATATGATTTGGATTAGATTTAAAGTATTTAGTTTAAGAAATCTATATTTTGTTCTTGTGGGTTTGAGTTAATTAAATCAATAAATAAATATGAAATAATTAAGCTACTAATTTTTATTATTTGAATCTTTTTTTAAATAGTAATAAGGGAGAAAAAATAAGACTTATCTAGAAACTGACTGATATGACTAAGACAGAGTCTAGAATTTACTCTGCAGGACTGGGACACCATCATAAATCGAGAGCTAGCCTTCATTTTGTGAAAGGATAGGAGCATTGAAATAGGATACCCTAAGGTCTAGCACTATAGTCCTCTTCTACTTCTATTGTCTAATAGATTTGAGATTTTTGGGTTTTATTTATTGTATCCATGTGAGCCTGTTGGTGAGACTTTGACTATTGGATGTCTACAAAAATTCATATAGAGCTGATTTAGTCTTCAAACCCTAGACTCCATTATGCTTTGAAAAAAATTAGGAAAGAGGGGAGGTTAGTGTGTGTAATATGCACTGAACATGTATCCACACCCTTTGTGTGGGCACACTGCCTACATACCAATACTCCAAAGAGGGATCAAGCCATATGTAGTTCTCCCACTTAATGTGCTTTGTGCAATAGTGTGTATGAAGATGAAAAATACTAAATTGTATGTGTTTGAGGTGGTTAGGGACTATTGTAAGAATTTGGATGTGTTTTTAGTTGTATTATATGGTTGTATGTAGAGAATAGGGAAATATGCCTGAATAGTCTTGCTTATATTCTTGCTTATTTTGTGATATTTTCCAACCCATTCTCAATGAATATTGAATGGGTTTTTATAGAGATCTATTGGTCATGGGTCAAATTTATTAATTTTAGGTCAACAATAAGAGGAATAAGAATAGGAAGTAACTAATCATTGGAGGTAAAAATGCACTTGGATAAGAGCATCAAAAATGGACACCCTATGGTTTAATGATATAGTACAAGTTGGGCTCTATAGTCCTGAAGGAATGGGACCTAGGGGGATGGATTTTCCATGGGAAAAGCTACCTAGAGGAAGTAGAATCACTATCTATAAGGCTATGAATGACTGAGAATCAGTGAAAAGATGCCTATGAGGGTCATAAGAGCAAGCAAGAGGGACCTATTGGTTGGGTGTCACAAGGCACACTCAAGTTACCAATTTTCATATTGTATATAACTACACATACCCAATATAAATCATAATAATAGTAAGTTCATTAAATACTCAAAAAAATAGGCAAGTAACATGTACTAAGATAACATAAGCATGTTATGGATGCTCAACAAGTAAATCAAATTGAATGTTAATTTATGGTGTTAGCTTCCCTAGTTGACAATTAAAATTGCAATCTTGTCATACAAAGAATAACACAACTCAGAAAAGAAATATAAGATTAAATATTATTTTAATAAGGGGAGCCTATATCAATAGGCTATAATGTTACATGTGGATTCATATGAGAAGTTTGAACCATTATGGAGGGTTTCACCCAAGGTTTTCCAATGGAATTTATGACAATCATATGTGAAAATACCTAGTAAAATTCATGATCAAGAGAATATCCGACATGGGAATGTGCAATATAAAATTTCTAACTAGTCATAATAGCTTTTCTTCCAAGTGGTAATAAGATAGGCTTACCAAATCATCAACATCTAATGAAAAAATATATAGTTTTTTCAAAACAACCCTCAACTTTAAATATGCACTAAATAGAGTTTCTAAAATATAAAGCAACCTTAAATCATTTAGCTACAACCATCTACTCATTTTAGCATATTAATTTTAAGCAACCAACCATTCAATTAGAAAACCTAATACATAATAACCAACCATTCATTTTTACATATGGAATTTAAACAACCAGCCATATCTTCATTTGTGTATATAAAATTTAAGAAACCAAACACTCATTTAGGAAACCTAGAATGTAATAAGAGCATTTTGACATACAAAACACACATTTAAAAACCCTTTTTCCCTTGACCATGGCATAGATCTATGTGGGTATGATAAAAGCATGCCAACATAGATGTATGCCACAATAGGCTTCTCAAATGTGCTTAATAAAACTAAAATAAAATCCATTTAACTAAATATACAGAAGAAAAGAAATTTACATGATTGGAGAAATAATTATGTATGGGTTTCAATTTTTCCTTTCACCCATGGTGGGACCACCAAGAAGTAGCTCCATTATTTCTACCATGGTGTCGATCTGCTATGGTTTCCCCAACTTGCCCCCATCCTGGGGTCTCAAAGCATGGAATGAAACTTCAAAAAAATCTCCAAAACCTCCTTATAGGGTATCAACCTATGAAAATATGGGATCTTATGTTAATTCCTCCTTTGAATCTCTTAGATTATATATGGCAGTGGCCAAAATAAACTAGTTTTGCATCCCTTTCTCTAAACCCTATGCCATTCTCCTCCAGCAGGATCAATGGCTTCCAAAGAGAAAAGAAGAAAAAGAAAAATAAGAAAGAAAAAATAAACCACATAGCCCTAGTAAACTTCTCAGCTAAAATTTAATTCCCTACAATTATGTGGCTAAGCAAAATGGCATTCTATTTTAGCATTTCAACTTAATAAAAGAGCAGACAATGGTTGATAACTTTATTCAAGATTTTCTATTTCTTTCCAATCTAAGGGGTGATCACAATGTTTAGTTGTTTTAACTTATTTTACCGTAAAGGCATACCATGGAAAGCCTAAGCGCCAACCCAAACAACCACTTAAAACCATTTAGAAATATGTTTCAAAAAGAATAAAGTATAACAAACAATACGACTTTCAAAAACCTTTTCCCAAAATGAGATTTAATAATTATAATTTAATAATTAAAATTCAGTTTGTGTGTGTGTGTGTGTGTGTGTGTGTGTGTTTAAGTATCCATAAACTAAATTTACATATATATAAGTATGTATGTGTGTCTATATAGACACACATATATACTTATATATATAATTATACATATATATCTATATATATTTTTATATAATTATATATATATATATATATCATTAAATTTTTAGGGGAGATCGGTCTAACTTTGATCGTCATCCAACTAAAAACATTATGAGACTTTGTCAATTTGGTCACAAGATGGGTGCCAACTGATGAGGTCATGACATTGTGATCACCAGATCTCTAGTCTATAACCAAAAAGTGCATATGTTTTCATTACACCTCATGCACAATGTGATGATGAGATGCATATCATAGGTAATATTACACAAATTTGCCACATGGCTCAAACTAGAACTAGATAATGTATTCCTATCACCATATGTAATATGTAGACCCTACACAATCTCCATGTGTTGACCATAATGTATCTCCTATACATGAATATATCTCTATAAAATACATCCATAAGATGACATCATATTCGACATAATAAAAAATATACATCATCAATATGTTAATTTATATCTATAGACACCACCATCATTATTAAACATAACCATTGGATAAAAACATCAAATACAAGCCCATGCATCAAACAAAACTATCAAGATCTTGGATGAAAATGTCAAGAGCATAATGATATCCTCATATAGGGGACACTACTATCAAAGTTAAAAAAATTCATACATGCTTAAAATTTGACAAAATGAAAAAAATGGAAAATTTTCAAAATGAAAAAAATTATTCAAAATGATTTTTTTAACACATACCAAGTCTTTTAATCATTCTGCCTATAGGGCGATCTATAGAGTCTCAAATCAAGTGGGTATTGCATTGTGTTGCACATGAATTTTCAATACTTATACCTCAAATCATAATTTGATTAACCTTTTAGGTTTTAGCTTATGTAAATCCTATGTTTGATTAAAGGGTTGAGTAGACTAAATCATAGAAATAATATGCATAAAATAACCACTGATTTTCTATAGAATTAAGTAGATTTGACTTTCTCAAAAATAGTAATAAATTTTTAAAATAAATACTTATTTTGAAAACACCTGATACAGATGATTTGAGTGATGGAAAATGAGATGGAAGTAGGTTTGAGTGTCTTCAACTGGATCCTTATGTCATAACCCCTCCTGGACAGTAGTGCCACATTTGGAGTAGCACCATGTGGCTCTAGTGTCCTGAAATTGGTGATAATGTCCTTTGTGCAAGACTATCCTAAAATTATAAGTGCACCTATGTCTAGGTTTTTGGGGTCTATTCTTGTGTGCATGAATTATGTAACTCTATATTGTGCATATAATTATTGATTTATGATGTAAACCTTAATCCTCTTTGTAATTAGGGTATGAGATGAAAAGTGTGTTCATTAGTAGGATAGGCTGGACATCCTCGTCATCCTATTGTGAAGAGAGTTGCCTACATACTAATAATTTGATCTGAAAACTAAAAATGCAAGTGTAGCACATTCGAATAACACACTATTGCATTTAAACGATCTACTATTTCTCGACTTTTCCATTTAATTTTTAATAATGAAATAAAAACCAAAATTAAAATGAAGATCAAAATTAAAATAAATAGTAGAGAAAATTAGAAGAATTCACCAAAAATTTGATAATGGAGTTCAGCTTCAATAGCCTATGTCTCCGGGTCCATTCGAAGTGAGGACCATTTCCATTTATTTTGTGCAAGAAATGGCTTACAAAATCAATACAAGTCTTCAATTCACCTTCTCTAGTCTCTACTTGCCTATAAAAATATCTCTTAGGCCTATCATTAATGGCCCAAGGTTGTTAAAAGCTTAATTAAATCTTTAACCTTCTTAATTCTTTTACATAGTTAGCTGAATAATACCCTTCAAATGGAAGTTCACTCCCTTTATAATACTTACAAGCCTATGGCTCAAGCGGTCAAAGCTTATCAATTTTGCACAATAGATGCATAGGTTGAGTCCTTTGGCCTTCCCTTTGGTGCTTTTGTCTTATCTTTATCCCACATTTGTTTTGGGAGAAGGGATTGCATACTTTTTAAAGGTTGACACCACCTTTATATGTGTTGACGTCCCTTTTGAAGGAGACTTAGGTGCTAAGCTTAGCTTAAGCCTATACTTAGGCTAATGTTGGAGAATTTTGGGTTAGCACATGGTCTTTACATGGCATGATGGGTTGGTGTGGAAGATTTGGTTTGCTTGTGACTCTTTACAAAGCTTTAAATATATATCCCACATTGATGGGGTTTCTACAGACTTTGTAACTTAAACACAATGTCACAAATAATGATACATGAAGATTAGGAGGCCAAGGTACCCCTCCACAAGAGTGTGCTGACCCTCACTGAGGGCCCCCAATGAGAAAATAATGGGGCCCATGGATCCTCATATGACTGCCTATCAAAGACCAGAGGCTATCAATAAACCAAACACCAAACCAATTTTTTTTGCACAAATTCATATTGCCACATGTCAAATGATTATTAGACCACTTGGCGTATTTGAACAATACCATGTCACTTTTCAACACTCGTTATTCCCCTATCACAAGAAAACTTTAGAAATATATATCTCAATCATTTATAATTCATTTTACATTTCAGAACAAGAGTCGGAAAGCTCTCGACAAATTCTTTGATGTGCAAGTGGTTCGACTAGAAATTGAAGACTTTAAAAATGGAATGGTACATGGATCCACTTGGATCACTCCTCCCCATTGGGAAATTTTGGACCTCCAAAATTTGAAATTAATTGGTAATGAGGTGATTTTATTTTTCCCTCACCCTTCCGGCTTCCATCCATTTGGCCTTGTTTGGGTGCATCCCTTTTAGACCAACCTGAAGATATTCAACATCACCTCTTCGCGAAGTCCGCACATTCCTGTCAAGAATATTATCTTCCTATAATTTTGTTAGATATTCAGGAGAAAACTCATCAACAAAAGGAATGGATACACTTTCATCATGATCAATTGTCATTGGAGGCTCATACAATTTCAGATTTTCCACATTTATAACTGAATAAATCTGCATGTAAGATGGTAAATCTAATCAAAAAGAATTTGTGCCAATTTTTTATGTAATCCAAAAAGGACCATACTAGATTGGTTTCAACTTCTTACCTTCACTTGTCAGTCTTTCCTTATTGATATGAAGCCATACCATATCACCTACAATAAATTGGTGATCAATATGTTGTTTGTCATGTCTGGCTTTATACTTGTCTTGACTTTTCTCCAATTGAGTACAAATAGTCTGATGTATGAGCTGTATTTGTTTAATGAACTTCTTAGCTTGAATGGCTTCTTTTGGTTCACCAACAGTTGTATCCTATCCATAGCAAAAATCTAGAGGAGATTTAGGCAAATATCCATAACAAACTTCAAATGGAGATTTCATAGTAGAAGAATGAAGTGCCCAGTTATATGCATGTTGTATGTAACATAATTGTTCATCCCATAACTTTGGATGCTTATTGCTATAACCCCTAATCAAATGTACCATAGTGTGGTTTACAACCTTTATTTTCCCATCAATTTGTGGATGAAATGCAGTGCTCTTTTTTAATTTAGTGTCCATTAGTCCCCACAAAGTTGACCAAAACTCCCCAATGAACCAAGAATCCTGATCAGAAATTATTGAAGTAGGCAACCCAAAATGAACCCATACATGTTTAAATAACAAGTGTGCAGTGCCTTCACCAGTAATTTGCTTAGTACAAGGAATCAAAAAACACATCTTGCTAAATCTATCCACAACGACATATAAATAGTCATATTTTCTTTGTGTCATAGGCAAACCCCCCACAAAATCCATGGAGATACTTTCCCATGGGTGAGTAGGAACAAGTAGAGGAGTGTAAAGTCCCAATTTCCTATTATTAGGTTTGCTTGTGGCACAAAGAGTACATCCCTTAATATATTTGGCAACATGTTCCTACATACGGGGCCAGTAACAATACATTTTCAAATGTGCAACCGTTTTAGAAACTCTAAAATGACCAAAAATAAGAGAAGTATGTGCTTCTCTAATCAAGTGTACCCTCTCAGTTTGAGGAATACAAAGTTTACCCAAATGATACAAAAGATCATTATGTACATGATAGTCCAATTCTTCTACTTGTCTACTACTCATCAAGTCTTTATGGACATCCTGAAAATCAAGATCATTAACATATTGTTCTTTATAGCTTTCATGAGACAAAGAACCATGTTGTAAAAGAATAGATGCAATAACCATAGGAGGCCTAGATAGCATATATGCAACCTTATTCTGAATACCTTTTTTATACTTAATCACAAGATAAAATTGTTGTAAGAAACCCATCCAACAAAAATGTCTAGACTATTGTAGCTTGGTTTGTGATTAGAGATATTGTAAGGGCTGATGATCTATATGTATTATTGTTTCTTTTCCCATTAAGTAATGTTTCCATTTTTTAACACTTTGAACCAATGCATACAATTCCTTATCATAAGTTGGATATTTTCTTATTGCACTTGTGAAGGTTTCAAAATGACAACAAGCTGGTTTCTTACCTTTCATTAAAATAGCTCCCATAGCATATTCACTTACATCTGTCTCAATCTCAAATGGTTATTGTATATCAGGAAGTGCCAAGACCGGAGCAATACTTATCTTTTCTTTCAAAGTGTCGAATGCCTTTTGATGCTTGCCTCCCCACTGAAAGACCTATTTCACACTTGTCAAAGAATGCAAAGGTGATGCAATATATGAAAATTGAGCAATAAAATTTATCCAAAATTGTAATGCACCAAGAAAACTTCTAACCTCAGTTGTATTAGTGGGTGTAGGCTAGTTAACAATGACTGCCACTTTTATAGGATCAGTTTTCAATTTACCATGTCCTACAATGTAACCCAAGTATATCAAAGAGGTTTTTCCAAACTCACATTTTGACATTTTTAAATAAAGTTTTTCCCTTCGTAATGCATCCATGACTTTCTTAATGTGGATCACATGCTCTTCCCAAGATTTACTAAAAATCAATATATCATCTAAGTAAACTATAACAAAATCATCAAGGAACTGTCTAAAAACATCATTCATCAATCTCATGAATGTAGCTGGGGCATTACACAACTTGAAAGGCATAACAAGCCATTCAAACAATCCCTATTTTGTTTTGATTGCAGTTTTCCACACATCACCTTCATTAATTCTTACTTGATGATATCCACTTCTCAAATCTAGCTTAGTGAAATAAATAGCATGTTTTAATTGATCCAAAAAATTATCAATATGAGGAAGAGGGTAACAATTCTTAATATTGGTTTTCTTTAAAGCATGAAAATCAAAACACATTCACCAAGTGCCATCTTTCTTTGGTGCCAAAATAATTGGTGAACCAACAGGAAATGAACTTGGATGATTAATACCTCTATCCAATAGATCAATTACCTATTTTTTGATTTCCTCATTTCCAACCACTGATAACCTGTACATGCCAATGTTAGGGAGAGGAGAATCTTGCAATAGCTGAATTTCATGTTAAACTCCCCTTTTAGGGGGCAAACCCTTAGGATCCTAAAATACATCATCATAAGTATAAATTATTTCAACCAATTCATTCTTATGCTTAGGATCATAATTCTCTAAATCTTGAGAATATTCTTTTTCCTTAGACTTAATCAACATGAGATAAAAATTCTTGCTTGAATTAACTAGTATTTTCATTTACCCTATTGTAACCAAGGAAAGACTTGTTTTAATGTCATGTGCTCTGACTATATATTCAATGCCATCCTTAACAAGCAAGTACTTATTCTCCTCTCTATAAAAGATTGCTTTTCTATCATAAAGATATGGGCTTCCCAATACAATCCCACATATGTCCAAAGGGATAACATCCAACTCAACCTCATCTATGAACTTGGATGTGATGGCGAACCTCAATCTACAAGTTTTTAAGACTTGTAGCTTCGCATTGTCACACACCCAACCTAGTGGATAAGGCTTCAGATGGGGATTGGTTTGTAAGCCTAATTTATTAACAACCTCATCAAAAATTAAATTTGCTTGTGAACCACTATCAAATAGAGTATCAATCTTAGTATGTTTTGAAACAACTCTAATGTGGAACAATTCATTTATTTTCTTATCAACATGCATAGAATTATGTTTAGAAGAAGATGCATCATTTGATGACTTAGTGCTAAAAACTGAAAGAGAAGAATCATTATGTAATCCCATGGCTATGATCTTAGTTTCATCACCTGAATCTAAACCTAAATCCTGAACCATAGCATTAGTCTTCTTTTCCTTCTTCTGAAACCTTTTAGGCCTTAACTCAGGGTATAGTTTCCAACACTTAGACTCATCATTATTTTTCTTGCAATGATTACAAAATGGTTTTCCTTCTTATTTTTTAACAGTAAAAGTGGATTTTTGTTTACCCTTTCTTGATGAACTTTCCCCTTTGGATTGCTTAACATTAGATTGCTTAATTCTAACTTTAGGAAAAGATTCTTTTGATTGTTTTCCTCTAGCCTCTAAATGAGTGGCTTGAACACATACTGCATCTAAATTAGTTGGATTGAACATAAGAATCATATGTCTTAAGCAACTATGTAGCCCACCTATATATTTTATCAATGTTTCTTATGTGTAAAGAGGAACATTCAAAAGTAAATTTATTCTCCTAAATTCTTGTGTATAATCTTGAACATTTTGGCCTTTTCCTTGTCTGAAACTTTGCCAATCCATCATGGCTTATTGCATATAGCCTAAAGGATAAAATTTCTTTCTAAGTTCTTTAGCAAATTCATTCTAAGTAGAAATTGAGTTACCATTTTGAAGCTCGGCTTCCTTCAACTTACTCTCCCACCAGATGAGAGTTGTGCCTCCCATAAGAAGAGTAGCCAAATGAATTTTTGACTCATCCCCTACAATATTTTGGACCCTACAATAAACTTCAATCTTCTTGACCCAATTATCCAATTTTTTAGTATTAACTTCGCCATTAAACATTAGTAATTCAAACTTAATATCCAATTTTAGTGAAGGGAGAGATTCCACAATTTTTTTACCGTCATCTGATGAAGAAGTTTTTTGGTCTCTTTACCTTTCAATTCTTGTGAATCACATTTATCATTCTCAAATTTCCTTTGTTTATCATGGTATAGTTCCTCAACCATGATTCTCATCTCCATGAAGGCTCAACGGAAAGCTTGTTTAGATTCCATCTCTTCTTTAGCCATCCCTAAAGCATGCCTTGAGATAATCTCTAGATTATACTCAATAATTTTTCCTTCACCCTTTTTGGATTTATACCTTGTCAACATACACTAGCAACCACTATTAAATAACAACCACTCTGATACCAAAAATCTGATCTGAAAATTGAAAATGCAAGTGTAGCACATTCGAATAACACACTATTGCATTTAAACGATCTACTATTTCTTGACTTTTCTATCTAATTTGTAATAATGAAATAAAAACTAGAATTTAAATGATCTACTATTTCTCAACTTTTTAGTGAGCACTCTTGAATCTATAGGTCCATTATGCATTATTTTATTCATAATTAACTGAATAATGCGGTTGAGATTTAGTTCCCTTAATGACCTAGAATTAATCTATGAGCCCAATTTGTGGCTCCCACCTTACATCTTTGGATTCCATCATTAGTGTAAGATTAGTTACATGAGTAGTGTGGTTGAGTTTTAGTGTTGCTCAATGGCCAAGACACTAATTTATGGGCCCTATATGTGGCTCATCTTTTTTGATAGTTTCAAATCAAGCAAACACATAGTGTGGTTGAGGTCAATGATGCTCAACAAGCTACACACTAGTAAAAATTGCTATAAATCTTATCCATTTTCCTAGCCAGGAAATCAACAAGGTCAAACAACTCTTTCTCCATTGGTTGGGTCAATTGGTCACTTATGGCATTTCTAATTTCCACAAGATTATCATACTCGGGGAAAGACATAACACTACATATACATGTGTAGTTTTTATTGAAATACAATTTGATTTCGTATTAAGATTATTATCTTTTATTGAATAATAGTCTATGAGATTACATACATCATATTTTATAGGAACACAAGGACACTATGGCAAAAAAAATCACAAACACTAACCTATATTTTGCATTCTCTTTATCCCTTTAAATTGATTACTTATAGTTACACTAAATATCTATATTAAAGGGGTAGGGTAAATACATACATATATACATGTGTGTGTGTGTGTGTGTGTGTGTGTGTGTGTGTGTGTGTGTGTGTGTGTGTGTGTGTGTGTGTGTGTGTGTGTGTGTGTGTGTGTAAAATTTGTATAAGCCTTTTTTACACAATGTTTTTATGTGACTTTTCATATATAGACCATCAGTTATAAATAAGGAAATGTTGGCACATTTATCTTAATCTTTTGACATCTTTTTGACTTCTTTTGACTACATGACATTATGTTTTATCACTTTAAACTTATTTTATTGTGTCATAGGGATCCTTGGTCCTAATGTACTTGAATTTGCATTTTATAAATATTTTATATGATTTTTAAGTTAAGGACACTAACATATGACAATAGTGGCTAGGATTGATAGAAACATTATGAGTCCCTTTTTGATTTGGTTTTGGCACTTTTCCCTTTTGGACCATTGGTTTTACATGTTTGAGTATGTTTTGGTTAGATTTTGTGCACCATTTTGACCCTTATTAAAATTTGATATATCTATATATACAAATCCCCTTGAAAGCATTTGAGATGAGTAATCATTTTTTCAAAGCTTACATACAAAGTGCACATTATTCTTATCTCACTGTTCATTTTAAAATTTAAAGTATTCTAAAGTCAAATTCTATTATTCATGATTTTACCAAGATTGGACATAATATAAATAACATGTATAATTTCATCCACATGGTTTGGAAAAACCTCACATTAAAGGACCAACTACATGCGGTTTGAGTCCTCTTTAGAGTATTGGTAAAGTAGGTATCACTTAGATACAAATAGTGTCTAAGGTCAACTCAACACATTGCTTTCACCTATCATCCTAATTCACATTTAATCTTTTATTGTAAAGCTAGGGTTTTAATAAAGGAGAAAGAATACATTGGTTTATATTTTGTTTTGATAATGAGTAAACACATGAAATGTAACTGTAGATGTAGTCACATCGATACAAGTGAAAATAATTGGTCTTCACCCTTATATATGATTCTATCAAATTTGGAACATAACAATGAATGGTAGTGATTGATAAGAGATCGTTGTCTTACATGCTTGCCAAATTAATATCCATATTTTATTGTGCAAATAAATATTCAAAGAATACTTGTTGAACATCAACATAATCAAATCATAGGAACATATTTGTAAATAAGCTAAGATATCTTGATTTCTATATCTTGTCTATATTTAGTATATCACATAAATAATTAGTAGCATTTAGTTTTTATGGTTGTAATTGTATGATTTATAATTTAAATTATTTCAATTAGTTTCTATATTATTAAGATTTTTTAATCAAAATAAGTTTAAAAACTCCATGTACAAATTTGAAACTTCAAATGCATGCCACGATATCACCTTTAGTCTATTTTCAAGTTCATGGAATTTTTGAAAATCTATCACAATTTAAAATTTAAAAAAAATAATATACTTTTAGTCCACATTTTGTGAGAAGAAATATAACAAAATATAATAAATTATTCTATGAAGTAGCTCTTCAAACATTTAAATTCACCTAAAATATTATAATATACTTTTAGTCCACAGGTGTCTACCACTTATAATAGTGTCTAGGTACATAAAATGACTAATTTTTAAATTGGGAAGTCTTAATTAGGTCTACCTATAGATGTTTCATAGGCTAGTGATATTGAGAAATAACAAAGAATCAACTATAAATAAAAATCAATCCTAAAGTTATACACACTTGGTCACATTTGGATATCATGGCAAGTCATAAAAAACTTTAAAAATAAATTAGCACCTTATTGACACGTTACCATAAATGCATTCATATCTAAAAATCCATCAAATGAGTAGTAATAGAGTTAAGTATAAATACACATGAAAGTAAAATTTTCTTGGTGCCAATTGTGGAAAGCCAAACATTGAATTACATTCTAGATTGCTCACAATGTTAAAATTTCACACATAAGTGTGATAAATAAGTGTGGTTTGATACATATTTGAAGCAGAGAAATGTTTTCAATTCTCAACCACTCGATAGGGAGTGGTTAAGGATTTCCAACACAAAATACTAACCCATTTTTTCAAGGGTCATCTTGTGGTCAAGACCACAAATAGGGTTTTATTGGATGGAATATTAAAATAGAGATAAATAAATATGAAAAAATGTGAGAACACACATAGGAATCATCTAAATTCAAATTCATAGGTGTTTGAAGAGTTACAAACACACACATCATAAAAGGACACTATCAGTAGAGTTAAGATAGTATTGATTTCCTCAGGTGTCATAGTTTATAAACAATATCAAAATAGGGTTTGAAATAATAATATATGATATAATTAGTCAAAAAACATACAAATATAATTTTTAGAATTAACAACAAATGTAATGAGTGATAAAATATTAGAAAATTTAAGTGCATTTATTCCATCTTGTTTTGTCAATTTAAATTTATCAAGTGTAATATCTATCTATCTACTCCTCAAATTAAGTTATGGTATTATTTTTATATTTTATATAATCCAAATTATACCTTATTTTAATTCATTTATATCACATTAATAAATAAATAAGTAAAAAAATGTGAACATGATAATTGAGTTGAACATGAAAAAAACTATGTTTTTTCCTTCATCAAGGTTTCATATTTATCCTGTATTAAGGTTTGAATTTTATATTTTATTTTTGAGTTAATATTATTAAATAATAAAAATATTAAAAGCTACCATTTCCCTAAGTTTTCCTAGTGATTTAATGTGTAAATATTATGTCATCTATTAAGGTTAGGTCTCCTTTATGTATACATTGAAGTAATAAGATTAAGTGGAATTGTTGTTAATAAATATTCAAATACCTTTGACTCAATTTCATTTTTTGGTGTGAGATAACATGATGGAAATAATGATATACATGTTTTTTATTCTAGTGATACACACATTGATAAGGAACACATAGATGTATATGAAAATGTTATAAATTCTATTATGTTGGATCTTGAAAATACTTATGAAGATGATATTGAATATAAAAATGAACACCATGGTAGAATATATCTTGATGAACTAAATGGTGTATATCCATAAAAATTAGATAAACTTTCAATTTTTATAAACAATATTATAAAGTAATGTAAAGACATATATATTGTATTGAACCTTATCTTAGAGGTTAAATATTAAAATATTGATAAGGATACCAGTTTTGAGGATAATACGATGAAATTTGGAATAATAATAATCCACAATTTAGAGACGTAGACACTATAATAGGTGTTAAAACCATTATTCATATTACTATCATTTATCATTATGTCTATGTATATGGTTACACAAGTGATTACTACATAAAGTGTAGGGGAAACATAATTCATTCATCATATTAACACAATTCATTCCTCATATCTCTATGGCTATCTCTACGTAACATAATTTTGTGCATTTTAGGCTTAAAATTCATGTGACACCATATTTTTATAATCATTTAATATACCTACCAATTAATAACTTTTATAAAAAATATATGATATTAGATCCAAGGTAAATCTAATGAACAAGTTTCTCATAGAGTGGGTTATTCAACAAACTCTCAAGCATTATTATAAAACCCTTTGGCCTTATATATTTCTAGTTATCCCTTACCTATAGGATTAATTACAACTAATATTACACCATTCCATGGAAAAGGTGATCTAAAACAACATATTAGAGACTTACATTCACCATGTTTATATTATGCATTAAATGATAAGTTACTAAAAATTATTTTTTCCTAGGAGCCTTAAGGGTTATGCCTTGTGATGATTTTAAAACCTTCCTCTCCAATAATTACATGTTTTCAATCTCTTGGCTGAATAATTCTTAGCTAAATTACTATCAAAATTAGAGAGAATTTTTTCTATGTTCAATTTTCAAAACTTAAGAAAAGACCTAATCAGCCCATTAGTGATTATGTGTTTTTCTATACGATTATGCTCTCAAAAAAGATAAATCTTATAGAATAATAATGAACTTAAATATATATTCAAAAAAATCATACTTTTACCTATCCATTAGTCTATTATGTTTAATAACTTATAATCATTTGATGACATGTGTCATATAGTTAAGGACAAACCAATCTCTTCCATGCGGAACTTCCTAAATCTACATATTTTCAACTATTTCTTCATTTCACTTTCGTAATATTATTTCTTTATGAAATTTTACTTAAGACACCTTATATTGTGAATATAAAGTTAAACATAGAAGTTTTACCTTAGGAAGTTATTAATTATTATTTATGTAATGTTATTCAATATAAATAGGAATGACATTTTGTGTAAAAAAGACCATTTTACACTTCATGTAATTGTTGATAGAAAGGAAGATAAGAAAAAATTGTGTTTATTTCTCAAAAAATAAAAAAATGTTTTCGAAGACTTTGTGTTTCATTGTTTATTTATGTGTATATGTGTTATTATTATTTCTAATGCGTATCATTTCTTATATTTCTTAATACCATAAAATACAATATTAAACTATCAACATTCCTATGAGCTATTTTATTACATGCAAAAAAAAAGTTGAGTTTTTTTATTTATGCATTTAACCATCTCTTCATTTCTTTCAATTACAAATTTATTTTAGTTTTAAATGCAAAAAATCTTGAATGCAATTTTCTCTATGGATATTGTATATATTCATTTTCCTTATTTCAATAAATGGTACCTCCCCATATAATAGAAGAGGTACTATTTGTACCCTTCATTATTTTAAAATATATCATTATATCTTATTAAAAAATAATTTGTAAATACTTTTTGGCACCCATTGTGGGGCAGGTTTCAAGTTTTTCATGTTTCCCACAAATCCATCGTTCAATCTATTATGCCTTAGCACACATGCCCCATTTTAAAATTTCAAACAAGGACCCATCATTATTGGAAACCTCTATTTGGGACCCCATAAACCTTATAAATCCATAATATGATGTTGTTCATGAAAATTCTCAGGCCTTTTCCATGAGTCTAAATTTATAGAAACTTAAATCACAAAAATCAAAGATTGAACAATCACTTTAAGTTATTTTGAATCTTGGGTTTTCAAAAGTTCTTTTCAAAATTGATGTTTTGATTTATCAACTAATGGAACTAATATATTTTATCCTAGTGTTCCTGTGTGTTCTCTATGATCATAGGACCATTGGCTAAAACATTATTATTCACACATGATCTAGCCTTACATTTGTTACATGGGATTGTGACAAGTGGTACTATCTCATTGCCTAGAGCCTCTAAATTTCTCAAATAGAAATTATAAGTCTTTGAATGATCTTAAGATTTTAGATGTTGACAGGTGGCACTATGATATTATACAAATATTTTAAATTTTAAAGGAAATTTTAAGTCCTTCAAGTCTTCGAGCTCATAAAACATGCCACATGGTACGTTCGCATGAAACCAAGAACACAAAGACTTTACAAAATATTTTTAATTAATTAATGGGTCTGGGTTCTGAGAGTTTAAGGGTTTAGAGATTTTGAGGTTCCAATCATTTGACACTTGGTATATTTTCATCAAGTAGAACCTCAAAAGGATTAACATAGTATAATGGTCTATATTTTAATGGTTCAAAGCTTCTGAGATTGGAATAGATGACAGTTGGCACCTTTTCAGCCATAATTCTGGAAGTATAAAAGGAAAAGAAAAGAGTTAAATGGTCTCATGACCCTGAGGCTCCGAGCCTCTAAGTCCTTGAGATCATGCCATGTGTTGGCATTACACTACCAAGAGACTTATGAGATATACACATTTACAATATTATAATCAGCCATGGTTCTAACCTTTTGAATTCCTACAAGACTAAAATTGTTCCACATGCCTTGATCATGTTAATTCAAAGCCTTAGAGCATACTAAATAGAGATAAAAACCTAAAAAACCAGCTAAAATAATATTCGAAATTTTTTATAATCCAAATCAAGAATGATCAAGGTACACATAAAGAAGGTCAAAAGTAAATCAAAGGAGCCAGTGAAGGAAGAAGAAACATCTATCTCAAATGGGATGACTAGACATGTAAAGTTAATGAAATATTGCCATTTAGATAGCAAGTGAACCTACCAAAGCTGGTTGGCATATTCTAATCAAAACATGAACTAAATATAAATGTCATTATTTTTATGATGACACAATAATGCATTCAAGATTCAAATATCATAGGGATATATGAAAAATCTATGAGAAGGAAAGTCATTTCACCATTAATCTCTTCATCAAAAATTACAAGTTCAAAATCTCATGCATCTAAAAATCCATAGTTTTACTAGTGAGCAAGAGAAGCATGAACCAACTAATTTCAAAGAGGAAATACAACATTAAATTTAAAAAAATGCCCTCCTCTTTAAATCAGGGTCATCCTCTAGTTCCTTATGCATACTCATTCATTGGGTAGAAAGAATATACATATACCATGTTTGATAAAAGTAATCTAGATTTTAAATTCTTTCACTAATCAACACTTTGGGATGACATGGGATATGTGGTGCCTTATTTTGCTTAAAAACAAATTTATTTAGATAAGAAATAGTACATAGATGACCTACTACATATTAAAGTGCATGGGCTCCACCAAGTAGCAACAAAACTAGAGGTAATGTCTTGCATAGAACTTCAAAGAAATTTATTTATGAATGGATGATGTTCTAAGAATTTCCTATACATTATAAAAAACAAAAACATAGCTACTTATTTATCCAAAATGGCATTTTAAAGGTATCTTAGTCTACTAGTTGTCGAGGCTATGTATAATCAAGTCTCGAATAATAATTAGCTCAAGAAAAATATTGTATAAGGAAATTTAAAGCAATGGATGGCCAAGGTCCAGAGGATGAATCTAAATGGGGTGATCTCATCTAATTTTATTATCAATTTTAGACCTAGAATTAGGATAGCTATGGCTTTCCTAAACTGATTATATGGGTTTTCCAACATTGCATATGTATAGGTCGAATGGGTCCCATTGCTAGATATAATCTTAAAAACTGATAAAGTAGTGGCACTAGGAGAGATCAAAAGAATCATGTTAAAGACACAAATGTTTCAACCTGATCATAGAACAATTGATGGTAGTTTTTATGTGATGTCTTATTTAATAGATGTAGTATTGGGAATTATTTACAAGACCCATGGACAGATATGGAAACCATCAATTGAATACATGTAAATTAGGATTAGAGAAGATCATTATTTAATGTATTTTTATTGGTATAATAATGAAATTTATAGAATATGTGATGAGGTATGTCCTCAAGTATTTTAGGTAATTTGCCGCACTTTAATGCCTAGGTTATCTGACAAGATAATGAGAACCCTTAGAAAAATTAGGGACTATTGGTATTAACCTAACATCACTATCATTAAGATAAAGGGCACATGAACATGACCATTATTACTACCACACCATGTTCTATACAAATTAGTAGAGCAAGAAATAGTGTTTCAAATCTATATCAACATTGATAAAGAATTAGGTTAGAAACACTTTGATTATTACTTCAAAACTCCTTTAAGAATAGGGTAGCTATAATATGTGATCATATCACATTTCATCCAAGATATCAAGGCCATGACCTACTATAATTTTAAGGTGGCACTATTCAGGGAGTGGGATCCCTTGAATAAGATAAGGTCATACCTCTAATACATTAAGGATAAGAACTTATGGCCATCAAGAATATGTTCATGATGCTATCTTTATAAATTCATCAGATGACATAGATGTATGCACTAATATGATGAACAAACTAAAGTCTATGATTTGGGATCATTTCCTTTAATATGATCCTAAGGAGACAGAATAAAAGACATAAAGTGCATAGAGCCTCCAGTGGCCTCTAGACCAATCACAAGATCCACAACCACATGATCAAACCCCTTATCCTATAGAGAAACAAATAGATGGGAAAGAAGTAGAATCAAGTAGCCAAAGGGAATCCAACCCTCAAATCAGAAGGGATATTTTAAGAGGCCTCCTAGGTCCTCAATTCTTCTCTACATTTGCAACTAATACCACTCAGGATTTGGGCACAACTACAATGAAATAAAGTATACATCTCCTTCAGGGGAGCAGAGGAAGAACACTTTTGTAATGACACCACTACCACTTTTTACAACAATTACTTAGGTTAGTCTACCTGAGTTTCTTCAAGCCTATTTTTTGTCTGTTCTAATTGCTCTTAATTCTCTGAAGTCTCCTCTAACAAGTTCATGACCCTCCACAACCATCAGTGAGGAGACCTTTCCTTAATCTCTCCCTACCATACCAACTCCAATCACCATTTCTCCCACCATTGTCATCACACCAATTTTTCCTTGACTACCACCTCTAATAATGACTTCCACCCATTAGGGGAAATTTAGATGTAAAATGGGCCTTCTAAAAATACTAAAAAATATATTTTATTTTTTTATTATGCAAATTATTTAAAATGGGCCTTCTATATTTTTAGATAGTCTTTGAGCTTTTTAATTTCTCAAAAATCAAACTCAATCTGAAGTTTCTAAAAATTACACAGTTAAATTTCTTATGTGAAAAAATAAATTTATATATCTTTAACTCACATTTTATTAATGTAATTTATGTTTTTAAATAAATTTAATAGTTAAGAGTTATCTTTGTAAATTATATTAATATTTGTTATTCACATAATAATATTATTCTTGTAAATAATATTTATTGTCTTTATAAATATTATTTATATATGTAATCTATATAAATAATAATATTTATTAATATGCACATACAACCAAAATGATATCCGTTGGTAGTAACATAGCTAAGTCACATTATTGCAAGAGTAGTCCCAATGACATGCACAAATAGCTTAGATTAGGCACTTAGTCAAATAATATATTTGATTTGGTGGAAGATGGAACATTTTTATAGTTTTCATTTGTCATTTTCATGAGCTTGCCTTGGCATATTTCCTATTTCCTATCTTATATTTAATGTTTTGCTAAGGCTTTTTTCCGAAATAAACAACACACCATTTTCACCCCACAAATCTTATTGGAATGATAAACATTTGGATTGGAAGGATAATATTGATAATTGGAATGATAATGGTCATCTTGAATTAGATCATTTTATTTTCCAAAACACGATGATTATTTAATCCCTTTTTGAGATAATACTTACTAAATGCTAAATACCAATAAGATTGATAATGTTTCCTAACCAATCCAATTTATCCCCATAAAATGTTAGTTAATTTATCTTATTGGAGAATATGATCTTTCATTTAATATACAATATTATTTTTTTAAATCAACTTATATTCTAATATTTGTATCAATCTAGGTGGCTTAATTTCTTTAATCAGCCCAATATTGGACATGATCTTCTACTAAGTCATTTCTTGTCTATTGACCTAATATTAATATTTAGAAACTAAAATTATGAAAGTATATACTATCCCCATGAGCATATGTGGCACTTGTGTGAGATGCAAATAATATGTATGGACATTGAAATTCGACATGAATAGTTACCTATGTGACACTAACCACTAACCTTTTTAAAATTTGCACGGAGGTAATAAGGAATATGTATTATCTTGGAAACATTTTACATTGATAAAAAGTTTAAAATATTTAAAAGAATTATTTTTTTATACATATCCTTAAATTAGAAAAAAAAAACTTTCTAAATTAAAAGTATTTTATATAAATGATAATAATTTTCCAAATTCTATTTAATATTTAAGGGAGATCCTCCCTAGATCATAGAGATCTTTGGAGATTTTTACTAAATGAAAATGGAAAATGTAAATTTATTGTTCAAAACTTTTTTTTGAAAAAATAAAAAATATTTAGACTTTCCATAAAAAAGAAGAGATGGGATAAGACAAGTAGAGTCATCTTAACCAAAGTGAGTTAGTTTACATGATTTATAAAATTTTATATAATAATAAAAATGATTATATTTTTATTTCAAATGAGGTCACCCTAGTATTGGATGTCATCTTAAATGATTTAGATTGTTTTCATATGTCATTCTCCACATTTTTGGGATTCTCTTAGTAGGCCCATTTTACATTTAAATTACCCCTAATGATTGTTGTTCCTTTAGCTAGATCACCATCTCATCCATCTTCCACTCCCTACATCTTCACTTACTAGAGGAAACCTAGGGACCTCTAATACTTCCTCTAAGGGAAAATAACTAGAATAAAGGCTATCACTTGGTATTCCCACTATAGAAGAGGGAGCTGAGGAAGAGGAGGAAAAGGAAGTAGAAGAAAAATAAGAAATAAAATAACTAGAGGAAGAAGATACCGAGTAAGTAATATATTTAGTTGATTATACAACTAATGAAGAAGTAGAGGATGTAGAAGTAGTAAAGGGATCAGAACTAAGAATGGGTGAATAGGCATAACCAAATTATGAAGAGGTTGAACTGGAGAAGGCAAAAGCCATGAGTCTCAAAGGAAAATAGGTAGAAGAAACCCTGGCTAATAGCATAGATTAGTAAGTCTTCATAGGTGAAAAAATCCAAAACATAATGAGGTAGTTTCTTCCATTATTTCATCTATTATTGGTATAGAAAGTCTAGCTACAAATCTACCTCTAGCTATTCCTAGAAGTTTTATATCTAGTTGTTCTATAGATCCATCTACTTTTTCTTCTCCTAAGTAAATATAAATCCCAAAGAAAGAGATTCATTTTCAAATAAATTTTAAGGTTTCCACTTATAACCCTAAAAGTCCACCAGTCCCCAAGATACAATTATCCCAATTAGAGCTCCCAATGCCCCATTTATCAGCCATGCCATCAACCACCATGACTATCGAAAGGACCCTTAGATTAACAAAATGTATCATTGAATTCAATCCAATAAGGGAACCATCACCATGGGATATATTTATTCATTCACCCCTCCATTTCTCCATTCAAATAAGTGCATCATTGGCACCCCAAATGAAAACACCCCCTCTAGTGACTCATCCACCACCTACATCCCAAGACCAAGGTCCAAATGAAGAAACATGGTAACTCATTGTTCAACAATGGGTAAAGGAGATGCAAAGTGTAAGGGATGGGAGACAAAATTTGGTTCTCAAATTATTAATGATAGTCTCTACCCTATTTGAAAAGAGGAGTGGAACTATCAAAAGGGTTTGGAAGAGAAAAGCTTTGAATTTGAATAATATGAAAGAAGTGGAATTTGAGCAAAGGAAAAGCTCATTCCCCTTATCAAAAAAGCCTAAGAAGAATCCCAATGATCCCACTAAGTATAATAAATATTTCTCTACTTTTTTGGATTTTAATAGTGCTTCCATGAAGGAAATTTATGAGAAAAAATAGGTAGCATTCAAAAGGTTACAATAGAGACAAACCATTTAGGTTCCTTATAAAATAGTTGATGATGTACAAAGTACAACCACCAAGATGTAAAACATTTTTAATAATAATAGAACTTCTAGAGTAGGAAGCCAGTCTAATAGAGAAAATGTTACTGAGTTTTGGCATTAGATGAGGGAATTAGAAAAGAGGTTAAATTTATTGGTTTAATGTTATATAAATAGTGCATTCAAACAATTGAACTTGATGACCGATATTGATATATCTTGGTACCTAAATTATTTAATTATGAGAATGGATTCTTCACTAAATTAGCATAATCAAATTAAAACATTGTTATAACATTTTTCTCAACATGAAAGTGAGTCCATAGAAAATTGGGAAGATGTGAGGGTCACTAACATGATCACTCCTGTACATGAGCTCATTAATGGGTTAGATTTTTAGAACCTCCTCCAGGTAATTTACAACAACTTCAAGGAGTAATTTGAGGGCACCATATATAGAACTAATGAAGATTTTTTATAACTGGTTAATATTTCCAAAGATATGGTGGCAAGAGCTAAAACTCTTGGGGCATAATTCAAGAGTTTAGAAGATGAAAAATCAAGGTTGATGGTTGAGGCCATCAAACTCTTCAAACCTTCCATACTCAATTTTGAGATCATAAATAAATAATTCGATGTAACACATATATTATTTGAATATTTTGAGGCTAAATAAGTTGATTTGGGTTCGATGTCAAGCACACAACTAGTTGTTAGTGTTTCTAAAATAACTTAGGGCACCCATTTTTTAAGATTCATAGTCTTACAAACCCCAATAGGCCTATTTTTTATCCCTCAAGGACCCTTGGTGGTTACTTCAACTGTAACTATAGTTACTCTACTAAATTCTTCAACTAGTGGTATTACATCAACACCTTAATAAATATAGTTATTTATTTTAATGTTCTAATCAAGTTGTAACTTTAGTTATTAACCTATTTACTTCATATGTACATTTTATTTTTAGTTAAAGAGTCTATTTTATATGAAATCATTTTAAATGCATCTTTTGCATGATTCAAAACATATTGTTTTATTATTTAAATTGTAAATTTAGATGGCACTTGAGAGATGAAGCATTTCCCTTCCCAACCCTATATATAATTGTAACCTGCTAGTATCAAAGGGATGATAATTTTGGCTATTGAGATTAATAGGAAATTTTGAGAATTTCTACTTGACTTGGTCTGTATGTGTAAATCTTGATTCTTCACTAATTTTCTGGACTATGTGGGATGTGTTTTCATTCTAGTATCTTAGTTTTTTTATTGTTCATGAGTTACATTTTCTATTACATTCATTAACTTTAAGCTATAGCTAATTTGAATTCATTTTTCATGCTAATTATAATGCCCCTTGTAGATGTGGAATAATAATTAGACAAACATGTTAACCTTTAATGTTACATGTTTAAGTTTACTATGTTTTATTTTGCTTTGACTCTTAACTATGTTTGAGTGTTGGTGTGATATAATAGTTTATAGTAGACATTGTTCTACTAATTTATTATCCAAACTTATGTCAAGTAATAGTATTTAAGAAGTGTTCTTCTTGTGTGGTCCATAATCCTCTTTTTTGCCCTTCATTTCCCTCTTTTTTTGAGTTTCTTTGAGAATCCTACCCACATTAGTTAAAACCATAAGCCTTCCATCCAATCCAAGTAGATTTAGGTTTATTCATAGCCAACACATCCATGGTAATAATTTTGTGTCACTCACTAATACTCTAATAATAAGTTTTTATAAAACCAAATATCCTACAACTCTTGCCTTCGAATGAAATATTTCACTGATCCTAAAATGTTATAGGTAACATCATAAATTTCTCTATGGTTTAAATAAAACCCACATCAACAAAAACTTAATTTGGTGCTAGAAGGAGGGCCTAAACCTCTACCTCTATTTTCATTGAAAATAATCACTTGAGTTGCACTAGAAGCACCTAGGAGATTAACAAGGTCTACCTAAGACAATAAATTGTTATTACCACATTTGGAAATTTGTAGAAAAGTTAGGTCTGATAAGGGAATTAGTAGAGAAACCTGAGCCCAATCATTCTCTCCAAGTAAATAACCTAATCTTTTTGTTACTCCTGATGGCTATACCATAAGGTCCCCCTTAGGATTTTACTTGGCTCAAAGGTTCTGCTATCAACATTATTGGAGTTTCCCATAATTAACCTAGAATCCCTAATAAATATCTACCTTCTTTTTCTCCCTCAAGAGGAAGCACTATATAAAAACATATCAAGGCCTTCAAAACCTCTTTGGGAATCCTAAATGTAACCCATGTGAAAGAGTTCAGAGAAAAATCTCGCCGAGGGTCAAATCTATAAACCATTACCACATTAAATCCATTGATGCATTGCTCAAATAATATCTAAGTATATTTTACATAAATAGATCATATAATGAGAAATATTATATATCCAAAGCTTCATCAAATATAATCAATGAACTTTGTATATATAGGTAAGAAACATCAATCCTAACTAAAAGACCAAGCTAACTTATCAATTATAATTAAGAGATCAAGCTAGAAATCAAATTTAGGACTTAGAGATAACTATCCCTAAAAGATAGAGACAAATAAAAAATATTCTCATAATATCTAAGAGATGAATATGTAATATTTCATAATATCTAAATTAAGATAAATAAAACATCCACACATAAGTGGGTGGGAATAATGAGATACCTAGGTGAACATGAGCTAAGATAAATAACGTACTCTAACACCTCATAAAATAAAGTTAGGGTCTAAAAATAGAGTGGTATAGCTATCATATGAGTCCTGATAATAATGATATATTAGGTATTCATGTATAATATATCCATGAAGCAATTTTTCATAAAGTAGAAAAAGTGAAAAAAGCCATATAAAATAAAACTTTCCCCCAAAAAAGAGAGAAAATAAATAAATAAATGGGTCTCAATAATAAGGCCTGATGAGATACCCATACAAAAAAATGTTTAAGTATGAATAAAAGTGTTCTTATAGATGACAATCCATCTTGTCAAAATACATGGATGTCGATTCACTACAACCACCAAGTCAAAATAGGAATGTTGTTGTATATAAGGATCATTGAATACAAACACTACACTCTAGAATACTGGGTATAATGATGACCATGAGAAAACATTTCTTGAATACACTCCCTCAATGGTTAACTAGGATAATATGGAATGAAAGTATCTAAATAGGTGGATTGAAAATGGTGAGAAGTGACCAAAAATATTGGTGAAGATGCCGCATTGGTGTCACTACATAAAAAATAATCAAGAATACCATTGAGATAATAATTTTCATATGGATTATAGACAACAAAATGTCTGAATAAGATACCCATGTACAATGGAGGAATATATAAAATACTCAAAAAGGTGCAAAATGTAAAAGTTCATAAAAAAACACTCAACTGATAAACAAGGAACTCAAACACTGAGTAAAAAATTAGGATCTACTCCACACCCCCCATACTTCTAGCTAGGTGGAGTGATGCAAACAAATATGTATGAATGGATTGAATCCACTACTTAAACACTAACAAGTTAACATAGGATGCACTAGAATAAATTCATATCATGTTAAAAGAGACTATCAAACTATCCAATAAGACAAGCTAACACTAAAATTCACTAGAATAACTATGCTTCAAGTTTTAGGCAACTATAAACTATAAAAAAAAATGGGGTTAAAGATACATAAAAATCTCTCAAAAAAATGGCCCTAGTGGTGAAAGGAGAGACTTAAAATTAAAATAGTAAAGGGTGCACAAACTAAGGTACACATGTATGAAGGTAGACTAAGATATATAAGTAAACTAGTACAATATATCCTGGGAGCAATAACTGAAGATAAGGAAGACATACCATATACCAAAATAGCTCCAAACAAGGAGTTTATTGACCTGTCAAAGAAGTCATCACAAATCATGAGAATTACTCCAAAAACAAGGGAGTAATGTGGGCCAAAAACATAAGTAACACAAAAAAAAATACTCAAACAATGTAAATCCAAAAATAAGGGATCAATGTGGACCAAAAACACAAGTGACACAAATAAACATCCTCAAAAAATGTAAGACACTGGAATCTACCAAAAATGCATCTGTAAATGTACAAATAAATGAGCATGAGTGAAATAAAAAAAATTGTGAGGGTATCTAACCAAATGTCAAATGGATCTCACCTTGCAGTCTTCAACAAGTATAAATTACATGAAAAATGGGATGTCAAGCTCGGCATATAATGCATCCATGATATATGCAATCAAGATGATTAAATCAATGAAGGAGAAAGTTTGTTTGCTTGTGAGGGGGTTTGGCCACCTACCAAACTGGAGCCTCACCCTCTGATCTTTAATAAATGAGATCAAAAAAAGGGTACGTGGCCAAGAAATAAATAAATACAATATTTCCTTATGTCTCCCAAATATAAAATATTATTTTTAATAGAAAATAAAAAAACCATCCAAATATATTGTTAGACATATAAAAAAATGGAAAGGTCCCTTTAAAAAATATCCCCTCAAGGATTTTTTTAGTAAATAGAATAGAGTCAATAAAAATACAATAACTTTTTCAATTTATAATTAAATTAAAATTTTCAAAATGTTCTTAAAATATATAAACAAGGTGCACAAAACCCATTAATTGTTGAGCGATCATTTATAGTTTTCTCACAATTAAAGAAAGAAAAGTCGTATTTTTAAAATAGTACTAGTAAGTAAAACTACAATAACTTTTGAAATTATTAATGAAATTAATAATTTAAAAATGTTATGAAAATTATAAAATAAGGTGCACAAAACTCAAAAATATTGAGTGATTACTTATAGTTTCTTACAATCTAAAAAAGAATAGTTATTAAAAAATGGATTTGTAAAAAACTTGTAGATCTTTCCTCTAATATCCAATTGGGAAGACATTAGAGATGATTATATAATTATAATATAATATGGATGCATTGATGTGATCTAATCTACTCCTACAGTCTCCAAAATTTACCTATAATAAAAAAACACAAAAAAGGAAACCCCCCAAAAAAACCAGAATTTTTTGCATACCTTTTTGATTCTCAAGACCATCCAAAGAAGATGCAAGATAAGATCATACTTAATAAGTAAATAAAATAACAAATTCTGAGAAAGGAGAAGCTAAGGAGTTAATTAATGGCTATTGGATACCACTTTGATACCATAAAAGAGTTTAAAAAACTCACTAAGAGTTAAATCTACTAACCATTACCACAGTAAAAGCCATTGATGCATTGTTGAAATAATATCTCAGTATATTATACACAAATGTATCATAAAATGAAAAATAATCTATATCCCCAAAGCTTCATCAAATACAATGAATGAACCTTACATATATAGACAAGTAAGATCAATTTTAACTAAGAGATCAAGCTCGAGATCAAATTTAGGACTAAGAGATAATTATCCTTAAGGGATAGAGACAAATAGAAAATATCTCCATAATATATATGAATATGTAATATATCATAACATCTAAATTAAGATAAATTAAATATCCACACATAATTAGGTGGGAATAACGAGATGCCCAGGTGAATATGAATTAAGGTAAATAACCTACTCTAACACCATGAAGATGTGGCTTGCAGATTATTTCCCTTCACCTTGAAAGATGTGGTCCATGAAAAGTTTTTGAATATCCTAGAGGGTTTCATTACATATTTTACCCATTTTCAAGATACATTTTTTCATAATTTGGCTAGGTCACTAGTGGATGTGTTTCTTATCAACTTTTTTTCAGTATGAAACGAGAGCTCAATGAGCCAATCTGAGTCTTTAATGCTAGATTTTAAAATATGTATATCAATATTAAAACCACTTACTAATATTAGGAAGCAATGGACCTAAATATTAGTGAAAATTTTAGTGGCCTATATTAACAAACATTTTTTAGTTCATTAGGGAAATCAGTTTTACAATGGTGATGAATCAAGTAGGAAGGCGTACAATAATGTAGGTGGATTAGGATGTGGTACATAGTGAATGTAATATTATGAACCATCCAACTATAAAATTTAAAACTAATTTGTTTGACTATATAATGTAATAATCCAATTACATTATGCAATCATATAACTACATGATGTAATCATCCAATTGCATAATATAGTTGTTTGATTGTTCTATGCAGTCATCTAATTGTAGGGTATAGTCATCTAACTATAGGGTGAATTCATCTGAATTCATGATGAATTCATCTAGTTGTGCCTTTCATCCATGTGACTCTGTCTTATAGTCATCTTATTGCATAGCACAGTTATATATTATCTTGAAAAGTGATGTTTTTTTTAATTAATTTAATCACACTATATATATGATACATACTATTGGTAAATAAATAAAACAAGCCATTCATAAACAACATAATTGAGCATATGAAGTACTATTCAATATAAGAGGACTTGCTAAATAACTGATTTATGAATAAAAAATATTATTGAGTAAATAAAAAAAATTATCATGACTAAATTTAATTCAAGTATATTTGAATTACATACAAACTAAAACTCAAGTAGCTAGACTGACCCTTTTGCAACATGTGCTTCATCATTGACATTTGTATGTATTGTCTCGATGGATTTTTCAATATCTTCATTGGTTTTCGTATTAGTGACTTATCTTTTCTCAGTAAGAAAAATCCAAATTGAAATCTCTCTTTCATATGGAAACTCATCCACTACATAGCCTAAAACATACAACCTCAAACATGTATCAAGATTTTTAATCAATATATTCTGAAGTTTGGAATTGATCAAATATAGTGCACTAAATACCCTTCCATCTTCCACTAACCCTAAAATCATTATTTGATATAATTAATTTAACCATAAATATTTTCTAATTATTCCTTGTAGAACATTTTTGGGATATAGTTTCTTTCATAGCCTTGTAATAGCACCTATTTTGTTGGTTTATCTAAGTTTAAATATTGTTCAAGCATTGTAATTCAAAAATCATTGACTATTTTTCAGTAAATATTTTTGCAAAATATCCTCAACTTCAACTCTATTAATTTATATGGACTTACTAAAATGATTAATGAGAGCACCCATGTGTTTGATAAATATATTACTTATTATTTATTTACCTTGTAGATTATTTCAAAATATAGGACTCACCACTCCGATGGTTTCAAGTAACTCATCCCTTTGAAATTGATCTTGAATTTCAGTATATAAATTTTTTTAAATGTTACTCAATTTCATTTGTGTCTCATCTATGGCATTATCATATAGAACTCTTGATGTAGGCACTTCTTCAATATCAATTCTAGCCACATGATTTAGTCTTTAGAAAGTGTATAGTAGTATCTCCTTTCCTTTAATGACATTACAAAGATGATAATTAATATTGAATTTCAAATATTTTTTAGGGTCCTTAATATTTGTTAAAATTTAACAATTATCAAATATTGGTCCCTTAAAATTTTCACTCAAGTAGTATAATATATCAAGAGATTGATAGACATGTTTCCTCATATGTATGAAGTCAACAATATATATGGATCTCTCTTATGAATGTTTCATCAAATAATAATTTTATTTAAACATCGGTAGAACACCACACAATGTTAGTATGGTTTTAAAATCTATAAAATGATACAATAAATATTTTTCTTTATCAACATCCATCCTATATTTAAACATAAAACTAGTCAATGATTGATATTCTTCAAATATTTTACATCCAGGCTCATACATGGACATCCATCTTGTATCGACATATTTTAATAGTTTTTTACCACTAATCACTATAATCAAAAATTTATTAAATTATAAAAACCTTTTTGGACTTCTTGACATGTACACATGCAAGTCACGGATGAGCTCCTCCACTTTTGTAACATTTTGAAATGTGCTAACAATTTTATAAGTAAGATTCATTTTATGTTTCATGAGGTGGATTGGAGTCATATATGGGGAGACTATTGTTTGTAGGTAGAGACATAAATTGATTTTGTTCCCTTGCATTACTGATATCCCATCTGCACCAACACACACTAACTTGGTACCTATATCATAATAATTCATCCCATCAATATCTACTAAATTAGAAATAACTAATTTGGAAAGGTTCTTAGCATTACTATTTTTGTTTATTTTTCTTATAGATAATAGATGAGGTTTATTTGAATGGTTCTCAAATTTATAAATATGCATGCAAACCCATGGTGTGTTGTCAAATGTTGTTACCTCATCACTGGATAGTGAGATAAACCATGCTACTTTTACTTTTTCTTTCAAATCCATCATCGTAAGGCATTTTTCCATCTCCCAAGCACTGCTATCTAACCAATGTGATTGAGGAATTTTATAAAATCCAATATGTTAAAATAAAATCTTATAATCTGAAAAATTAGAGATTGGTCTACCTCTTTTCAAAATGTGTTTATTAAAATCTTATAATCTGAAAAATTAGAGATTGGTCTACCTCTTTTCAAAATGTGAAATAAAGTGGAAAATTGTATATTTTTGGCAAGTAGATTGACCTCAACAACTTTTCTGAACTGAGTTATGATTGTTCCTCCTTTCTTAATGAGGTGTTTTTAAGCCTTCTGATGATTTTTATACTCTTTTTCATAACATTAATGCATGCATTCTTTTGCATTTTTCTATTTCATTATTTTATGATTTGTCCATCTTTGTCTTTTACCAACTCATACATTTTTTCATAATGTTTCACAATTATGTCCAACTTGAGTTGAATTTTGTGTTCCTTTCTATTTTTTTAGTTAAATATTATATATTTCCATTATATTGATTTTTCAATGTGATTTTTATGTTGTACAGTTTCATGAATGGGTATTTAGCTACCTAGTCAAACTTAAATGACCTTCTAATTGTCCATGTACTTCTCTTCTTTCGTATATATTTTTAGTGTTTTTTTTCAACTAAAGATTGTGTTGGCTGAGTATAAATCTCATCTAGTGGTGTTGGGTACTCATTATCTACATCCATGATGATGTGCTCAAGTTTTTTTGAATTGAATTCTATGTATGAGGGAATTTTATACCTGGAGACATCTTCTAGTGGAGGAATATCTTCAAAAGGGTTATTAATGGGTTTTGATTTCAAAATGGGTATATATTTTTTAATTATTATTAAAAATTTGTACTTAATACAAAAGTGTAAAGCATTAACAAGACAATAAATCATATGATTTTTAGTACTTATGTTTGGAATTTGATATTCAAGGACATCTTCCAATGGAGGCATATATTCAAAACTATTATCATTGGGTTTTGAATATAAAATGGTTGTAGACTAATTATTAATAAAAAGTGTAACAAAAGTAAAAATAAATAATTATAGACTGGTCTCATTCACCTGGCTGCTCCATGTAGTCACCTAACTACTTCATGCAGTCTCTCAACTACTCAATGCAGTCAAATGATACTAGTTGCAGTCACCTAATAGATGCTTATAGTCATCCAAAATGGGTATATATATTTTAATTATTATTAAAAATTGGTACTTAATACAAAAGTGTAAAGCATTAACAAGACAATAAATCATATAATTTTTAGTACTTATGTTTGGAATTTGATATTCAAGGACATCTTCCAGTGGAGGCATATATTCAAAACTATTATCATTGGGTTTTGAATATAAAATGGTTGTAGACTAATTATTAATAAAAAGTGTAACAAAAGTAAAAATAAATAATTATAGACCGGTCTCATTCATTTGGCTGCTCCATGTAGTCACCTAACTACTTCATGCAGTCTCTCAACTACTCAATGCAGTCAAATGATACTGGTTGCAGTCACCTGATAGATGCTTATAGTCATCCAACACCTTATTATAATATTCCATCACTTTATAGTTATCATGTGTCTCCTGGTTATTTTTTCACAATTGTTAGTTGCATAAATATGATAACAAATATTGGTGCTTGAGATAGTTTGTACTCGAGGAGGGAATACAATATATATATATATATATATATATAGTGGTGAATGTGTATGGATTAGATTTTATGGTACTAGAGATATACATTTATAATGAGAAATTTATTTTAAAAAGTAGGCGAGCTGACCCTTACATTTAAATACCCTAAATTTTAGGTGATCTCACATTGTCAGCTACCCTACAAAATTTCCAAATGTTGACTTCAAAAAATGGAATATTCATGAATTAATGAAGATTTTCCACTAAAAAAACCCTTGATAGAGATGTACAATAATACCCTAACCCCATGACTATGGTTTTTCTCTATAGAGCTACCAATGTTGGTACACTACCTTTATATTATGCCAAAGATATCAACATAGATAAGTGAATCCTTAGTCATATTATTTGGCCCACCTTAGTCTTGGTCTTATTTTCTATGCTTTCAATCCAATTCTAAATGTAAACTAGAATACTGTATCCCAAAAGTAGACCCAAGTGTATACCCTGGTGATTTTAACCTAGGTTCTACATATCAACATCTAGGTTTATTAAACAATCCTACCTCTATCTATCAAAACCTAAGTAATTAATACCATTTAAAACTTCCATGACACAAGGTATCAATTTTGATTCTAAAAAAATAGAATTGGAATCAATCCAAAGAATGGTCTAGAAATACTAAGCAATGAAATTATTAGCATGTAAAAGCATATGTGTAACATTGGGGGCCATAATAATAATTAGATATTTATATTCCATAGGTATAGCATGCATTTCAATAGGGCTATAAATAATCAAGAACAAGTGACATCCGATAGTGGACAAGACATGAACATCATGAAAGCATCCCTTCCTAACTAGTGTTGTGTACATAACATTGCACAACATGGTGAATTAGAATTCATTATTTTGTAAAGCTTTCAATATATTTTATATAGAGATGGATAAAAAATAAGGTTCTATAAATCAGGTAGAATGATCCTCCTCTACTAGTTTAGGACATCCAAACACTACCAGTGTATTTGAAACCTATGATTATCCATTTCCAAGAGAAGACAATAATGAAATAGAGGACAACACAGACAAGACCCATCATTTTTAGAAGGATCACTAGGTAAGTTAAAATACAATCTGAAGAGTAAATAACCTATAACTAATTCAACACCTTTGAATAATAGTGCTACTAACCCTCTAGATTTGAATGCTAACAACCATCCACCTCCTCCCAAGAGAGATAAATAGTTATAAACTATAGAACCACCTGATAGAGGAGGGTACAGCATTATTAAATATATGAATAAAATCAAGGCTAACACTAACCTGATTGATCTGGCCTAGATCAATCAGTAAAGATAAATGTTGCTTAAGGATCTAATTTGGAGTACATATGATAAATCAAAGTATACACATGCAAATGTGATGATGTATAAAGATAATACATAAGTACTACCATTCTTGTTAACTATCTGAATGTTCATAAAGAATATATAAAACTATTTAGTTGACCAAGGAGCCTCAACTAATGTGATGCCAATAGCTATCTACCAGAAGTTGGGTCTGACTCTAGACAAGTGAAAAAGAGTCATCCTTCAATTGGACAAATCTTACATCCCATGTTTTGGTGATTTAAAAAATGTGTGCATCTAGATGGCATATAAATAACATGTGTAATAGCTCATCAATATCTTAATTATGGACATTATAGAAGCATACGATATGTTGTTGAGTTGAGATTGGTTAAAGACATTAAATGGGTATATGGCCACTAATTTATCACACATGTGGCTACTCTGGAATGGAATACCTAACCAAATCCAAGTGGACCTTGAGCCAAAGATGAAACATCTAATTATGGAATCTAATGCCAATAATGATAAAGTATACGTCATGTCTTCCCATGCAGGTGTGTACACATTTTCTACTAGACAAGAACATGCATTGAATGAATAAGAATTTGAAGTTCCTTCTCAGCTATGGACTCTTCACTTTGATGAAACTAGATAAAAACAAGGTTTTGGGGTTGGTGTGGCCCTCACATATCCCAAATTTAAATATTACCTATCTTCTTATAGGTTACATTTCCACTACATAAATAACTGAATTGAGTATAGAGATCTAATCCTAGGCCTACAATTTACATTAAATCATAATGTCAAGTAGCTGCAAATATTTAATGATTTTGAGTTAGTTATTAACCAGATCAAAAATAAATATCAGTGAAAAATTAATTATCTAAATAACTACAAGAACTAATATTGGGACCTAATTGAGTTCTTTGAAGTGTTCAACATCAAAGCCATCCCAAGAGAGAAGAACCAGACAATAAATTCCTTAGCGGCCTTAACAAATAAATTAGCACCACTTCAAGAGTAAGAAATGTAGAAGTTCATATGGAAATTAGTTCCATGCCCTTATATTCCAAATAACATGGATAGCTTCCAAGTATTTGAGGATGATCAAAATATCATGTAATTCCTAAATAATTCGAGAGATTTTGAAGTCCAAATAATAAATAAAGGAGATTTCAAAATGATGCAAATTGAGGACATGGGAGAAGATGGTGTTGTGTAAATAAAAAAGAACTACATCCTTTTAGGCATGGTTTTATTAGAATGAACTTTTGATGCATATCCTCAGGATCAAAATTATAAATAACTCAAAGCCACTAAATTTGATTTCATTAGAGAGAACTTAGGAACTGACCAACATCCCCAATTGGTGAATGTAGGTCTATGTTACATGGAAAGGGAAAAGAAGATAATGAAGGGATTGATTGAAGATTATAAAGATGTAATTGCATGAACATATGATGACCTAAAGATATTTGACTCTAGGGTGATAACTCCTACCATTCCCCTGAAACCAAAGCATAATATTTTCAAGGAAAGATAGAGTTTAGTGAATTCAATCCTATAACCTCTCATTAAAATTAAAGTATGGAAGCTACTAGATGCAACATTGTTTTTCTCACTTAGGCACTTGAATGGAGTATAAAATTTCATACCAATAAAAAATAATAATGGAAAAATGAAACTCTATGTTGATTTTAGGAACTTAAATAGAGCCCTAGAGAAAGACAACTACCCTCTACCCTCTTTGGATGAGGTAATTCAAATGGTGAGTGGGTATCAGATGATGTCCTTCTTAAATGAATTATCAAGTTACAATTAAGTACTAGTTGAAGTAGAAGATATGATGAAGATGAACTTCACTACCAAGTGGATTCTTTTCACATATAAAAGGATGTTGTTTAACCTAATTAACATGATATCCACCTTCCAAAGAGTAATGTATTTTGCCTTTCAAATATTGGTGGGTAAGCATATCATCATCTACATATATGACCTCATTATTTTTCCAAAAGAAAGAGATGATCATATAGACCATCTATAAAAAATCTATGATATATGTAAAATATATGGGGTCTTTTTGAACCCCAAAGAAAACCATCTTTGAGGTTAGTGAAAGAAAGCTCTTGGGTCATATTATCACCAAGGATGGGATGTTTATTGATCTATAATGGGTCCAAGCCATCTCCAAGTTGACTTCATCCAACATTAAGAAGGAGCTGAAGTCTTTATTTGTTAAGGTTAACTTTGTAAGGAAATTTATTTCTAGTTTTGTAGAGATTGTCAAGCCATTAAGTGCTATGCTAAAACAAGATGCCAAAATCAAAGGGATAACCAAGGCCAAGGAAAATTTTCAAGACATCAAGATAGCAATTTCCCAAGCTCTAATTCTGATTAGTCCTAATTTTAATAAATATTTTAATCTTTATTCATTCACCTCAAAATATACTAGTGATTTAGTACTTACACAAAAATTGGAAGATAATGAACATCCTTTTGCCTTCATGAGCACTAATTTGAAGGATGTAGAGTTGAAATACTCCATGATTGATAAACAAATATATACCTTTATCAAAGATGTCAAGAAATTCATGCATTATGTCTTGAGGAACAAGACTTATTCCATCATCTTACGTCCAAATGTCAAGCTCACACTTAGCTAGAATGAGTTGGGTGAAAGGAGAGGAAAGTTGATGGCCAAACTTCAAGAGTTTTACTTTGAAATCAAAACAAGTAAAATGGTGAGAGGCCAGTGAATCATCCAAATGATGGATGAGATTGATACACATATCAACATTGAATAAATAAATGAAACTCAAGTAGATGGGGGTGAATGGTACTCAGATATCCTCCATTACCTACTCATAAGTACATGTCCCACAAAAATGAAGAGAGAGCAAAGATAAGCACTCAAACTCAGACTGACTTGTTACATGATAAAAAAGGAGTTCTATACAAAAATAACTATGAAGGAATATATATAAGATGTGTTTTAAAAGAAGAGGATAATCATATCATGGATAACTCGCATCAGAATATTTAAAATGGGTATCCCTATAGAAATACTATAACCCATAAAATTTTTAGGATGGGATACTACTGACCCACAATCTTCAAAGATGTGCATAATCGCATTAGGATGTGCCATTAGTGTTAGGTTTTTGGAAAGAGAGATGTGAATGATACCATGCCTTTTTATCCAAACATTAAAGGATGCCATTTTTCCAAATGGGGTTTGATCTTATTGAGGTGATAAACCTAAATTACTCATCAAGACATAAGTTTGTCCTCACACTATGGATTATTACACTAGGTGCACATAAGCTATAACAACAAAGAATTCTAGGGTAATTGATGTCATCATATTTATGGAATAAAATACATTGAATAAGTTTGGCATTCCTATTTCCTTAGTTTGTGACAATGGTCTAACTTTTCAATCTTTTGAATTCCTATAGTGAGCCTATGAAAATCAAATCATAATTAAATTCTCTTCAAACCACTATCCCCAAGGTAATGGAGTAGCTGAGTCTACTTAAAAAAAATTGATTGATACCATTAAGAGTCAACATAAGAAAAACCAAGAGAATGGCATATCTTATTGAAATATGCACTATGGGTAGATAGAACCAGGTGCAAACAAGCTTTCAAGGCTTCACCTTTTATGTTGGTGTATGGAAAACAACCAGTCTTCTCCATTAATTTGAAGATACCAATATACCAATTCATGCAATACTATATGGTTAAAGAGAAAAGATTTCAATTTAAACTACTTAAGATAGTCCAATTACAAGACACAAGAATTGAAGCACTGCACAACTTCAATAAACATCAAGATATTATCTAATGGTGGTTTGACAAAAGATCTAATATCAAGGTTTTCAAGATCTTAGAATTAGTGATTTTATGGGATAAAGCACATGAAAATAAGGTAAAACATGATAAAATCACTCCTTTATGGATTGTACCTTATCAAATATCAAAAATCCTAGGTAACAATGCCTTTAAATTGTAATACCTTTAAGGTCACGACCTTGATTTTCCAGTCAATGGATAATTTTTGAAGCACTAGTTCATGGCTGCTCCAACTGGAGATGCATCAGATTGAACTGTAAGTAAAGATTTAGACTAGAAGTAGATTAGATTTCCTAATTTTTAGATTAAATTTCTTCCTTTCTAGATTATCTTTCTTGCTTTTTGCATTTTACACATAGTAGATTAGTTATTATGCTTTCTAGGTTGGTCCCTTAAAATTGTAGAGTGGATTGACCAATTTCCTATACCAAAATACAAATATATGCCAAAATCAAGGGGATGATATATAAGGAAACATAATTTGTTCTCATAAGAAATTGTTCTGGCAATACAAGATTATTTGGGATTGAGGTATGTATTGTGATTGAATTAATTTCTACTTGAATTAAATAATTTTTTTGGACCTTGGTGATCTACTTTGATATAATCATTTAAATGTTAGAAAGTTTTTTATCTATCTATGTTTCAAAAAATATCATCATATAAATTGATAGAGGATAAGTGATTCAATCAATCTCTAATAAGGCTATAGACACCTGGCTAGTAGTAAAGTAAGGTTTTTAGGGGAATCAGAGGTATATTTGTCAAGGATATGGCCACCCAACTAGTAGCATATTAATGACCAAGATTCCCTTATCATTTTGTTACAATGTTGAAAGGTCAAAATTAAACCTACATCATTTATCTGGGACTTGTTCAAAACTCTCATGACAAGAAGGAATTAATTTCAAAAGAATCACACACCTAGGCCTAAATAATGAAGGGCTTAGTATATTGCATAAGGAAAGGAGCCTATTTCAAGGTTTGGTCTATTTATTCTAGTCTATGAAGGGCTAGAGTTTGATATGATACATTTTTGAAATTATGGGTTTTCAAAATACTTAAGAGTATTTCCCCTATGAGTCACCATTTTTTGTGCCCTAACACACACAACCCATTTTAAAATTTTGAATGGAGACCCATCATTCTTATAAACCTCTATTTGGGGGGGACACAAACCTTAAAATTCTATAATGTGATATTATTCATTAAAAAATTAAGTTTTTTTCCATGATTCTAAATTTACTGAAACTCGAATCATGAAAATAAAAGCTTGAATGATCACTAAGCTATTTTAAATCTTGGGTTTTCATAAATTCTTTTGAAAATTGATGCTTTGATTTATTAACTAATAGAATTAATATATTTTGTCCTAGTGTTCTTATGTGTTCTCTATGATCACAGGACCATAAGCTAAAAAAAATTTATTCACACATGATCTGGCCTTACATTTGTTACATGAGATTATGATAGGTGGTGATACCATATTTCCCATAGCCTCTAGATTTCTTAAAAGCAAATTATAAGTTTTCAAATGATCTTAGGATTTTAGACATTAATAGGTGACATTAAAAAATTACATGGATCTTTTAAATTTCAAATTAAATTTTAAGTCTTTGAGTCCCTGAACTCTAAAATTAAGCCACATTATGTGTTATTATGAACCCAAAAACATAGAGACCATACAAAATATTGTCAATAAGTGAATGGGCTTGTTCTCTAGGAGTCTAATGGTTTTGAGATTATGAGGTAATAAGCATTTGACACTTCATGTATTTTCATCAAATGGAACCTAAAAAAGGTTAACATAGTCTAATGTTCTATAGTTTAATGGTTTCAAACTTTCAAGATTTGAAAAATGACAGTACCTTTTTGTTCAACTGCAATTCCAAAAGTATAAGAGGCAAAGAAAAGAGTTCAATGGTCATGTGGCCATGAGGCTTCAGACCTCTTAGTCTTTGAGATCATGCCACATGTCACCATTCCACTACCTATATCATTCCAAGATATACACAGTTCTAATATTATAATTAGCCATGGTTTTGACCTTTTGAGTTCCCATGGGCCTGATATTAATCCACGTGCCTTGATCATATTAACTCAAAGCCCCAAAACATACTAAACAAATATATAAACCTAAAGAGATGGATAAACAAAGACTAGGCAAGTGTCATAACCTGATGCAAGCATGATTAAGGTACAAAAATAATATTGAAAACAAAGAAAAGGAGCTAGTGAACAAAAAAGTGACATCTATCTCAAAGGGGTTGACTAGACATGTAAAGTTAACAAAATATTACCATTTGGCTAGTAAGTGAACCCTTCAAAGCTGATTGGAACATTTAAATCATAATGATAACTAAATATAAATTTCATTATTTTCATTGATGACACATGAATGCATTCAAGACTCAGTTTTTAGAGTGATATATGCAAAATCTATGTGAAGGAAAGTCATTTCACCTTTACTCTCTTGATCAAACATTGTAAGTTCAAGCCTTCATGCTTCCAAAAGTCCCTAGTTTTCCTAATGAATAAGTGAAACATAAAATATATAATCTATAATAGGAATTATAAAATTTAAGTTAAAATAATTGCCTCCTCTTCAAAGTAGGGTCATCCTTTAGTTCCTTTTGTGTACTCATTCACTAGGTGGCAGGAATATACAAATATCATGTTTGAGAAAAGCGCTCTAGATTTCAAATTCATTCACTACTCAATGCTTTGGGATGGAATGGAATATCTAGTGCCTTATTTTTCCCAATAATAAATTTATTTATATGAGAAACAATACATAGATGATCTACTACCTATTAAAGTGTAAGGCCTTCACTAAGTAGTAATAAAATCAGAGGTAATTCCTTGCATAAACCTTATAATAATTTTTTTTATGAATGGAACATGTTTTAGGGATTTCCTGCACATTAGGAAAAATAAAAACACAACCATTTATATATTCAATTAGGAATTTCAAAGGTATCTTATATTGTCATTGCCTAAGGCCATGTATAACTAAATCTCAACCAATGTTTGGCTTGAGTAAAATACTGTAGAAGGAAAGTTAAATAAATGGTTGGTTAAGGGACAGATGATGAACTTGAAGGGGGAAATCTCATCCAATTATATTATCAATTTTATACCCAACATTATGATAATTATGGCTCTCCTAAATTGATTATATGTGTTTGCCAGCATTTCATATGTACATGTTAAGTGGGTCTTCCAGATATACTCTTAACTTTTGACAAAGTAGTGGCACTAGGAGAGCTCATAAGTGTCAAGTTAGAGACACAAATATTTCATCCTTATCAAATTCCAATTGATGGTATTTTTTATATGATGTTATATTTACTAGATGCAATATTGGGCACTATTTACAAAACCCATGAGCATATATGAAAACCATCAATCGAATACCTAGTAAATAAGATTGGAGAAGAGTATTATTTTATGTACATATATATGTATAAGAATTAAATTCAAAGAATATGTGATGAGGTATATCCTCAAGTGTTTTATGGAATTCACGACACTTAAATGCATAGGTTGTATGACAACATATGAGAACCCTTCAAAAAATGGGAGACTATTGGTATTACCCATATGTCACTATCATCAAGATAGAGGGCACATGGACATCACCACTATTATTACCACACCATGTTCTATAAAAAATAGTAGATTAGGAAATATCATTCTAAATCTATAATAACATTGATGAAGAATTAGTTCAAAAACACTTGGCCTATTACTTCAAAACTCCTTTAAGCATTGTGAAACTACAATATGTGATCAGATCACATTCATCTAAGCTAGAAAGGCTATGACCTACTATAATTTGAAGGTGGAACCATTTAAGGAGTGGGATCCTAATAAAAATATAAGTTCATACCTCCAATACATCAAGGAGTAGAAAAAGATGAACATCTCACACGGCCATCAAGAATATGATCATGATGTTATCTTTCTTAATGCATAAGATGACATAGATGTATAGAATAAGATGAATAAAAAATTTATGTATAATATTTGGGCTCAACCGATTTAATATGAACCTAATGTGACAAAATAAAAGACATAAAGTGCATGGATCCACCAATGGCCTCTAGCCTAGTCACAACATCCAAAACCACATGATCAAACCCCTTCTCCTACAAAGGAACAAATAGATGGGCCAGAAGTAGAATCAAGTAGCCAGATGGAATAAAACCCTCAAATAATAAGGTATATTCTAAGAGGCCTCCTAAGTCCTTAGTTATCCTCTATATAAGAAACTAATACCACTTAGGATCTGGGCACAACTATAACAAAATAAATGTCTACATCTCCTTCAAGGGAGTAGAGGAAGAGTAATTTTATAATGACACTATTTCCACCTCTTACAACAGTTACTCAAGTCAGTCTCCTTGAGTTTATTCTAGGTTTTTTTGTATTTATTCCAACTACTCCTAATTATCCTACATCACATCTAACAAGTTCATCACCCTCCATAACCATTAGTGAGGAGACCTCTCCTCAATATCTCCCTATCATACTAACTCCAATCACCATTTATCCCACCACTATTGCCATACCAATTATTCCTTCACCAACACTTCCAATAATTATTTCCACCATTGTGGTTCCTTTAGTTATATCACCATCTCATCCACCTTCCACTCCCCCCATATTCACTTACCATACAAAACCTAGGGACTTCTCCACTTCCTCTAAGGGTAAAAAATTAGATTAAAGGCCATCAATTGGTCTTCTCACTATAGAAGAATAATCTAAGGAAGAGGATGAAAAGTAAGTAGAATAAATAGAGGAATAAAAGGAAAAACATATTGAATAGGTTATATATTTAGTTAATTATCCAACTATTTAAGAAGTAGATGATGTAGAAGAATTAAAGGGATCAATGAGTTAAGAGGCACCTCTAGATGATGAAGAGGCTGAATTGGAGGAGGAAAAATCCATGAGTCTCAGAGGCCAAAAGGTGGAACAAACCCTAGCTAACACCTTAAATCAATAAGTCCTCATAGGTGAATAGAACCCAAAAATTAATGATGCAGTTTCTTCCATTTTTTCATCTGTTGTTATTATAGAAATTCTAGCTATAGATCTACCTCCAACTATTACTAAAAATTTTATGTACAGTTCTTCTATTGATCCATATATTCTTTCTTATCCTAAACAAATGAAAAAACTAAACAAATAGGTTCATTTTAAAATCAAGGTTAAGGTTTCTACCTATAACCCCAAAATTCAACCAATCCTTGAGATACAGTCAACCCAATTAGAGATCCTAATTCCCTAGTCATCACATATGCCATCAACCACCATGATTATGGAAAGGACCCTTGGATTAACTACATTTATGGATAAATTCACCTAAATAAGGTAACCATCACCATAAAAGATAGTTTTTCATTCACCCCTCAATTTCCCAATTCAAATAAGTGCATCATTGGTACCCAAAATAATAAACCCATTTCAATGAATCCTCCACCTTATACATGCCAAGACCAAGGCCCAAATGAAGAAATAATGGAACTCATTATTCCCCAATGGATAAAGGAGATGCAAAGTGTAAGGGATGAGATAAATAATTTGGTTCTTATATAATTATCTATAGTCTTTACTCAGTTCAATAAGAATGGGAGTATCCAAAGGGGGAGGAAGAGAAAAGCTTTAAATCTAAATACCAGGGAGGAAATGGAATTTGAGCAAAGGGAGAAATTGTTCCCCTTATCAAAGAAGACTAAGAAGAATATAATTATCCCAATAAGTATAATTAATAGTTTTTTATATTCCATTAGTGCTACCATGAAGGAAATGTACAAGATCAAAGAGGAAGCATTCAAAAGGTCATAATAGTAATAAACCATTCATGCTCCTCAGGAAATAGTTGATGATGTACATAGTGAAACCACCAAGATATGCAACATTTTGAATAGTATTAGGAATTCCATAGTAGGAATCCAATGAAATAAAGAAAAGGTCACTAATTTTTGGCATCATATGAGGTAAATATAAAAGAGGTTGAATTTCATGGTTCAATGTTTTAAAACTAGTTCTTTAAACCAATTATACCTGATGATCGACATGGATGAATCTTGGTGCATAAATTATGTAATTACAAGAAGGGACTATTAACTCAATTGACATAATAAAATGAAGACATTTTTTTAAAATTTTTCTCAACATGAAAGTGAGCCCTTGTAAATTTTGGGAGATATGAGGGTCACTAACATGACCACTCCTACAGGTGAGCTCATCACTATGTCAAATTTTGAGAAACTCCTCTAAGCATATATAAACAACTTCAAAGAGGAAGTCGAGGGAACCATATATAAAACCAATGAAGAGGTTTTGAAATTGGTTATTTTTTAAAAGATAGGGTGGAAAGAGATAAAACTCTTGGGGTAAAATTCAAGAGTTTGGAAGTTGAACAAGCAAGGTTGATGGCAAAGGCCATCTAACTCTTCAAAATTTCCCTACTCAATTTTGATATCATAAATAAATAATTCAATGAAAAACATACATTTTTTAAAGAGATCAAGGATAAATAAGCTACTTCAGGGTTGATGACAACTACATAGCCAATTGTTAGTGTTTATATAACAACTCAGGGTACCTAGTATTTAGGGTTCATAGTCTTGTAAACCCCAACAATCCCATTTTTAATCCCTTAGGGACCCCTAGTGGTTACTCCATTGACTTATTCAACTTGTAGTGCCACATCAACACCCTAATAAATATATCTATGTATTTTCATGTTCCAATAAAGTTGGAACTTTACCTAACCTATTTACTTTTCATGTCCATTATATTTTTAGTTGAAGAATTTGTTATATATGAAATCATTATACATGGATGTTTTACATGACTTAGAAATATTATTCTATTTTTGGATTTATAAATTTAGATGGTGTTTGAGTGATGAGGCCTTCCCCATCCCAATCCTATATATACTTTTAACCTCTCAATCCCAAACCCAAAGGGAGGATAATTTTGGCTATTCAGATTAATAATAAATTCTAAGAAGTTCTAATTGACTTGGTCTCTATGTGCAGATCTTGATTTTTCTCCAATTTTATCGATTATGTGGGATGTGTTATCATTATAGTATCTTAGTTATTTTTTTATGATTGAGTTATATTTTCTAATATAGATATTCACTTTAAGTTATAGTTGATTTGAATGCCTTTTGCATGCTAATTATAATACCCATTATAGATGTGCAATAACAATCTGCCAAATGTGGCAACCTTTAATTTTGGATGTTCAGGTTTACTATTTTTTATTTCCCTTTGAATCCCAACTATGTTTGAGTGTTAGTGTGCTACATCATCTTAATGTAAACATTGGTCTACTAATTTATTATCCAAACTTAGTTCAAGTATTGATCTTGAATAATTTTTCATATTATGTGGTCCATAGTCATCTTTTCTACCCTTCATTTCCATATTTATTCAAGTTTATTTGAGAATCATATCCACCTTACTTAAAAACATCATCCTTCCATCCATTCCAAGTATATTTATGCTAATCCATATCCATCCCATCCATGGTAAATAATCTATATCACTCACCAATGAGTTGTTATAAAATTGAATACCTTGTAACTCATGATTTAAAGTGAAATATTTCACTGATCCTAAAATGTTATATGTAACCTCATAAAGGTCTCTATGGTGAATATAAAAATGACATAAACACAATCCACATGACCATTTTTAAAAATTAAGCATCTTTTTTATAATTAAATCTTAACATTATCTTCTCTAATTCAATTATTAACTTTAATTTATAGCTGATTTGAATGCCTTTTGCATGCTAATTATAACCCCCCTTTTATATGTACAATAAAAATATGACAAATGTGATCACATTTAATTTTTCATGTTCAATTTTATTGTGTTTTATTTCCCTTTGAATCGTAACTATGTTTGAGTGTTGGTGTGATACAGCATCTTGATGTAGATATTGGCCTACTAATTTCTTGTCCAAAGTTAGGTCAAGTACTGGTCTTGAATATTGTTTCATCTTATATGGTCCATAGTCCTCTTTCTTTCCCTTCCTTTCCATCTTTTTGAGTTTATTTTAGAATCATACCCACCTTAGTTAAAACCATCATATTTCCATCCACTCCATGTGTATTTAGGTTCATCGATATCTAATCCATCTATGGTAAACAATCTATATTGCTCACCAATGGGTTGTTATAAAACTAAATACCTTGCAACTCATGCCTTGGAGTGAATTATTTAACCAATCTTAAAATGTTAGAGGCAACATCCTAAATGTTTATATGGTTTAAATAAAACACACATCAACATAATTCACATGACCATTTCCATAAATCAATCACCTATTTTATAACTAAATCTTAACTAGATCATATTTACCCAAGAAAATATTTGTATTGATCTATAATCCCATGAATTGGATAATAGATTGAATTTTTCATAATACCAAAGAGTTGTTGTAGTCCTAGACGAAAAGAGAAGAGTTGACCTTAAACAAAGAATTGAAACCCTTATTGCAAGAGGTAGCCTTAAAAAATTATCTCAATATTTCAAAGATTAATTTGAATAGCCATTTAGTTCCCACTTACTCCAATATAATAAATCTCTTTCAACCTAGTTTAAAATAAATTTACCAAAGCAATCAAAATAGAATGAATGTCAGACCCTTTCTCTTATCTCGAAAAATAGTTTAATTTCAAATTGAGTCTAGAAAGGAGGAAAAAAAAATATGTGAGGATATTTTCCAATCCAAATAAAAATATACAAGAGGGTGGGACCACAAGTAGAAGAACATTGGTTCTTTTAGAAACTATTTTCATCGAATCATAAACTTCAGAAACATAGATGTAATACCTTTGGGTCCAATTATAGGACCATTAACTATATGATAATAATAACATGGGATACCCATAAGATATATAAATAATTATCCTAAATTCACTTGGGATGGGAAAAAACATCATGATGAACACATATATGCATTCATTTTTTAATGTAATATCTTTGGTTTTCAACATGAAGATGTGGAAGATAGGTTATTTATTGAAAATTTGAAAGAAGGATCTACTAAATAGTTTTACCATCTAAACCCATGTTTTATTCATTATTGGGCCACCATGAAATCAAAAAAAGAAAGTATACTCAAACTAGATGAAGATGCACAAGCCTTTGTTGCCTAGTTATTAAAAATGAAAAGGAAGATCATGAACCCATGAGTGAATTTGTGGTTGATTTTCATAAAAAATTGAAAAAATTTCATGCTATAGTTAAGCATGTAGAAGATAATAAAAAATGCTTCTTCATCAATGAAAAATTTCCTAAATTAGGTGTCCTATTGGGGATCAATCAAGTTGAAGATTTGATTGAAGGTCAAAAATTGGCTATATAAGTTGAATATGATATAATCATGATAGGAAAGATAAATAGAGACAATTTATGAACCAAAGTTCAAATTTAAAGTCAAAATTCCACTAAGTTAGTAATTCAAAAGATGGATAATGATAAATTAGCATTGAAGAAACAAATACCTCAAAATACATTAGCTCCTTCATATCAATATGTGACAAGGAGTAATTATGTTCCATAAATTAATGATTATCCTCATCTCTCATAACTTTAACATAGATTGAAAACCAAGTCCAATTTTTATACAATTGAACCTATCAATACAATGTTTGAGTTTAATGACATGAACACATATGATGAAGCTACAACAAAATAATAAAACTAAAAAATTTCAAAACTTATATTTGAAGAACCAAATGGAGACTCTACAATGGGGTATTTTTAATATGTGTTAGAATAAAATGACCATGATGATGTATTAAAAGAAATGAATGAAAATTCCTTTGTTGTTTTTACAAGATCACAAAATCAAAAAAAAGAAACAAATAGAGGGGGAAAATTCAAGAAACCTAATGAGAAAGATAAATTGAAGATTAAGGAAGTCCTAAAAACTCCCCTTACAAATAATATTATTCCTAAAGGTTATCCTTTACCTCATAAGTCTAAGGACAATAAGTTGGAAGGAAAGGTAAGTACCCCATCCCCATATCAAACTGAAAATTAAGAAATGTCAAGTCCCTTAACTAGAAATGATCAAAATATGTCTCATGAGGCCTCAACCTCTACCATTTCCTATATTTGATATAATTGATCATGCAACTAAATTAGTAATAATACACCAATATTCCCAAAATTGTTAAATCAGTATGTAAGATGGAAAAGTGGGAAAGTTGTGTGTATTCATTTAGTTGTGCTAGTGTATGGCATGACATAACTGATGTTATGTAGATATGTTGAAATCACTTTTGTTACCTTATTGATAGTATTGCTTAGATTCTAAATTAATTTTTAGAATATGATAAAGTTGGTCAAATTAGTTAGTTGGAGTTTCATATTTATAACCATTTTCAAGTGTTTTTATATTGATATTCTTGTGAGCATATGGTTATACACAACCATATAGTAGGTTGTTCTTTATGATGATTATGTGTTATTCTCATTGGCAAATGTCTTATTACAAGGAATTAAATTCGTTATTATCTTTTTTAAACTTATTCTATATTATGCAAGAGAAAAAAAGTTGCCATGTACTTTTAGTTGTGATATTATATACATTAGATGGTTAAAATTGTATGAAGAAAGAAATAAAATGTTGAAATTATAAGTCTATTTATGTTAAGATGACAAAGGGAAGTTATTGGCTATTGTATCCATTCACATGTTTGTTATATGCATGGTTTCTCTTGTCTCATAAAAGCTACTTTGGTTTCTATTACTTTTTCTTATTAGAAATGCTATATGTTGGTGCATTGATGATTATTCTTTAAAAGTAAAATAATACAACTTTAGCTTATGGGCTATCCATGATTGATCAATGAGGAATTAGGCTCATGGTTATTTTATCTTTCATCAGGCTTACATTAGTAAAGTAAAATTTTATTTTAATTATGTTCTCTAGGGAGGATATTCATATTTATAGCATTATGCTAACACATTATTTCACCTTTCAATGCAGGGATTGTTATGCCAGTTGGCTCTTCTATTTAGGAAGTCTAATTTCCTATCTATATTTATTCTTTACTTTAATGACATATTCATCAATGGAAGCCATGAAGGGTTTTTAGAATGATAAATTATGGTTTAAGCTTGATGTAATTCTACATCATTATAGTTGGCATATATTTTAGTCAATCCCTGATTTAAACAATTGTTCTTGTTAGTATCACAACGGTGTAAAGCTATCAATCTTTGTATTCTTTAGTGTTCATTTTTACTTATGAACAATATCCTTGTTAAGGATTGATTATACTATATTATAGCTATGTATTTGAGCACTTTGACCTTAAGCATGATTAAAAATTACTGGAATTACCGGGTGTTAGGAAGAGTCACCAGGTGGTTTGGCTTATAAGGCTATATATTCATTGTTGGAATATTTATACATGTGTTAATGTCACTTGTTTGACTTTAGATATTTATTTATATACATATAATGGTTATGTTTTTTACTTCCTGTTGAGTAACTGAGGGATGCCTAAAGCATTATGATCATATAAATATATAATAGCAAATCCAATCATGGGAACACTTATTGCTTAAGCAATTAAGTGTCTAGATTCATTTCATCTATGTATTCATGTATGTTATAGTAACGCCACATCATATTTTTAAGTCCTAGAAATTATATTACAAATGAATTATGTTTGGCCTTATGGGTTTTTCAAGACGTTATTCTTCAGTGGGTTATATTTCCACATTAACTTGTGAAGACATCTAAATAGATGCCCTTGTAATTGTAATTCTCCTCTTGATAGTTTGGAATAATAATACAAGCATATTCCATTTTGATAGAATTATGTCAAGCTTATGCATTATGAAATTTAATGAATCAAATATTATCTTTCAAGGTTATAAATTCAGCCATGTCAAATAATCATGAATATGCCTTATGGACAGTGCAAGCATGCAACCATAGTTCACTAGCAAGTTCATTATTTGGGTTATTCTTAGCTTATAACTGAAAAAAATCAACCATATTAAATGAATGTTTTCTAAATGGTGGTTGATACCCCATTGTCTAATGTATTTTATTTTGGTACATTGCTCTGGATATGCCTAGTTGGTCATGTGCAAGCAATGCTTTTATGATAATCAGCTATTCATTTATATGGCCAAAGCTAGACGTTCAATGATTAATTGTTCCTTTAGGTTAAATCATTCTTGTTCTTGAGTTATGGAGTTGGAATTAATTACTAGTAAGATAACACTATAGTTGGAAATCCATTAATATAATTCCCAACCAGATAACACAATTAATATGGGTATACATTAATAGCTGGTGTTCATCTTGTACTAGGTAAGAATTCCCATGGATGTGCTCACGCTTGCTTAATGGGTATGTTAAGGATTCCATGACCTTTTTATGCATAGGCACTATGGCTAGATGGATGTATAATGTCCATGTCAGCATTTAAGAATTTGGATTATCTCATACCACATGTATTATTTTCCACCTATTGGAAACCATATGTGGTGGAATGGCATTCATGAAGTGATGGTATATGGATGCAATAACCTCTAAGTTTATAAATCATGGCATCATAGTTTTATGGGTTAATAACCTGACCTGATCCTCAATTATGAGAACATAAGGTTCTATGATCATATATTTATGATGGGTAACCTTGGTGATAGATTGATGTAACTACTCGTAAACCCTTGAGTGTTGTAATCTTGGTTTGTTGGTACCTTGTTCCCCCTCTTTTGAACCCATTGTACCTTTTATTTTACCTCATGGTTATCATGACTATATATTTATTCTTAGCCAATGAGATAACTCATTATTTTTAGAATCTTACCCCATACCTTAATTATTGTTATGGTTATCCAAGAATTTGAATAAACCTTCTTACCTCATGAGTTGCCAAATCATAACTGTGTAGGGTTATCATATGCTTATACTAGACTGAGGATCCCTAAGTGGTTCAAAGGGTAAAAGTATTGCCTTTAATTGTTTGAATGTTATTAGTGTGGGCCCACACACTAATACCCCTCAAACAGTGTTTCACACTTTAGGTAAACCTTTTCTTTGTGGAATCCTCTAGCAATGGTCATCCTGACATTTTTTAATATTTCATTGTTGCATCATGCATGGTAGAATGGTGTAGTGGGTTCTTCATGTGGTTCTATTATGTACTCTATTAATAATTCCCAAAAAAAAATGGGTTGTTTCATCTGGTATCATAACCTATGCTTTGAGTATTATGGAAGACAAGGTACAATTTCCTTCACATCTCAAAAGTTAAGATAAATGTAAATTCATTTTGAAACTAAGTTATGATGTATTTACTATGTAGTTTTTTCTAGTTACTACTCCAATTGAAGTGTGTAAATAAAAATATTCCTGAATAGGTCATCTTGTGATTCATAAATCAAGGATAGAGTCAGATCATATGGTGCTTATGTTGAGAAAATCCAAGACTTGAGTGCCCTGAAAAAGTAAGGAGAAACATTCTTTAGAGTTGTAACAGCATGTGAAGTTTTTCAAGGCATGGTTGGGAACATAAGAGCATATACTGAGTAATGTTGGAAATGTTTCCTAATGTTTTGCTTAAATCTGAGATAGATTATGCGTATGGTCTAGACTATATGTAAAGGTGTTGATTGTGGTTGACCAAGTGTTAATGAACCTAAAACTTTCCACCACATATTTATATGGGTGTAAAAGTTGTTGATGAATTTGATATAAAATGTGTATACACACGAGTATATCAACCTACCAGGGTGATAGCTATTATGTTTGAATTGGTGTTGTTACACAACATTGAGATGTAAATTTGATTTTCCCATGATGGTCATGCTTTTTACCTTTTCCTTGGTTGAGTTAACCCTTCCCATTTTCGGTTGACTTTGGGTAAGTCTCACTTGTTAACCATTGGCTTGTATGGGTAGGTCAATGGGAGATAAGTGGTAAATGATTCTCTCCTAGAAAAAAAGGGGAATAGTGTTTGGTGTATTTTGATGGGTTGTATGGGCAGTCCATCACTAGATGCTTGTAACATTATGACCCTGGGGAGGACCGAGGGTTTAACTTTAACCTAGAGGGTTAGGATACGAGAATCTAGTCTACATGAGTGAATCAGTTGAGCTTATATTTCCCTCTTATTTAAAAAATGTCTTGATCTTTTGAGGAGATACAGAGCATGAATGGCGGTAACCATTGCTAGCCCCATAGGTGTGAGTGTTGTAATTTATTATCAGTTAAGTGATTATCTGGTTGATTTTATTGAATAAGTTTAATAATGCTATAATTAAGGAACACACATGCCCTTTCAAGTTGTATGGTTGTAAGTGGAATAAGGATGTCTTTATGGGTTTGAGTTTTTTCTGGCTGAGCAATGTTGTGTCAAGCAAGTTTGTCATTGGGGAGCCATGGTGATGAACCTTGTGAAGGTATGTTGAAATATTATGTGTATGCAACTGTTATGTTCATAGTTATTTATTTATATCAGTTGGTTGATTGATTTTGCTAGGTTAGAGATCTAAAAGCATAAATAGCCTTGTAAGGCATTTCTAATATTCTTTATGATTTAGTAGGAAGATCAACAGGTTTTTCCTTGCTTCTTTTTCTCATTTTATTGGCATTTAAAGTGGATAAGCGATGAGATTATCTAGCTGAAAATTTTTGATAGTTGAGATAAGTAATTGTAAGTTCTTACTTGGCTTGTGTGTTACTTCACCTATTGAGTTGCAGCAAGCAAATAAATTGATAAGTTTTGTGTTTGAATGTTTGGGAGCATTGTTTTGTTCCAAGTGATGGATTTTTTAAAGCTAAGTTTGGACTGGATTTTAGTTTGGAAACTCGGTTATGGTTGGCTGAATTACAACCATGGACCCTACAAGTGAATAAGTATTAAGCATCATAATACTAAAGTACTAAAATTAGATATATATTCAGATAAATTATTTCTTGGTTTGTTATGTGCTTATGACCCTTCAAGTTATACAAAGGAGCTTGTGATTTTATCACTCAAGAGTCTAGAAGTTATTGACTGTGTAGATATGTATTTTGATTCCATGATGTGATTGTTGATCATGGGTATGTATTGATTTCATAAGGAGACTATTATGCCCTGATTATGCTTCACATCTATGTGATGATTACTTGATTTTGGATTGAGTTTTGACATCCATGGGGATGTCATGATGCTCATGGTTACATATACTTTACATCTATGAGGATGTCTTTTATGATTGCAGCTATATTATGGTTGTGGGAACTATGATTTCCATGTTGATGATGTAATATTCACCTAGAGCCTTGGCTAAGTGCATTCATTTCCAAGTTTTGGTTTTATGAAAACAAGCATTACTATTCAACCTTTGACTTATTGACATGAGTTAATTGGAAGGATAGTGATAGAGCTTGTTATTGGAATTATGAAACCAAATTCGATGATCATAGGTGGTTTGTATGGGTAGGCCACCTTATGATGATTGACATATAATACTCCTGGGAGATCCAAGGATGTAGCTTAATCCTTAAGGTCTTAGAGGGTGAATATTTCTTACTTTCTTGGCAAGTGAGGAGTTTTGGGGATCTCATATTATTATCGATAGCGTGATCTATCTATCTATGATGGAAAATTTTTGAAAATCATGGAGATATATTTTATGGGATTTGTTGGAACACACCCTTCCTTGAAATAAGGTGTTGATGGACTTGAGATCCATGAAACTGAGCATGATGTTACATGTTTGATATTTTATGTCATCTTGGATGACATTTAGACATTGGATAGATTGATGAGGATCATAGACCATTGTACTTCACTTTTCAGTGTGTTTAAGTGTTGTGATGTGGTATACCTTGGCATAATCTACCAACCTCTTAACCCTCATCTGTTCTATAATGTTGTATTTCCCTTTAGTACATGTAAATTATTATATGGTGTGTAAAAAAATTTGTATTTTGATGGTTAACCATGTAAACCTGTAACTTCTTATTTTGTATGTATGTATTTGGTTTGTAAACCCCATATTACCTTGAAGATATGTATTGTTTATGTATATGATTGAGTGTTGTGATGTGATAATGAACTATCTTATGATGTAATCTTCCTTCTTGAATCAACCTCTTTAATTGAAATATCTACCAAGGTATAGTGATTATGTTATTTAGTATGATCTCGCATCACTACTCTAGCATTGAGTTTTGATGCAAGTAGGAGGTTTAGGTTGAAGACAACACTATATCCAAGATGATTATACTAGGTTTGGGCTAGAGAGTGGAGTCTCACATAGGATGAACACCCATTATTCCCTTTGTATGAAGTATCCCCTTGATTTGTTTGGGTTATGCACCATGAGTATCACAAGATGGTTGTGGGATCTTCATTCATAATGGTCACCTCTTAGATTGAGTGTTACTTCAATCGGCTCTTTAAGTTTATTGTACAAACAACCTTGTGAAAATTGTCTATGTAGCCTTGTAAAAGCACTATTTAATCCTAGAAATGGGACTTTTATGAAAAATCAACAAGATTGAACTTATTGAAATATAAGTACATGTTGACTTGTAAAGTCAAGAATGTTATTATTATGGTAATGGTTGAATTACTTGAAAATAATATTTTGGTATGAATATTCTAAGTTGCTGACATGGGTTGACTAGTAAGTGCTACCATGTTGTATATAAGATATAATTTTATATATGTTGATATTATTTTTTAGAAATATATACTTATGATTATTTAAGCATGGTTGAAATGCATACTGATTTTATGCCTGGGTGGAGCAATGTTAAGTCCTGATCAGGTGGATTTTATTATTTTTATGTATTTGTTATGTTGTCATGAGGTAAGTATAATGTAATGGTGGGATTGTAATCCATGTAACCATCATGTCAGATCAAAAAATTATGGAGAACATGTAAAAAACCTCAGGGTTGCATGTGAATGCCTAATATATATTCTCTAATGTTTGAGGTGGTTGGTGCAGGACATTGCACTAACCCACAAATGGTAAATGGTGAAAGATAAGTAACTATGGTCTGATGGATCTTTGATTTTACTAACATTCTATGATGAATGTTACCAAGAAGGTATGCATGCACCACATGTGTGGTGGGGACCATAGTAGTATAGTTATTGTTGATTTCATTATGGAATGAATGAAATAAGTATGCACAAAGCATACTTTAAGTGGTGTCAATGTCATGTATCTATATGGATGTTATGTTGTTTAGCATTCTATAGAATGATATGAAGTTCTGAGTATATTTATATCATGTAAAAATGTTGTGGAAGGCATCCTCTTATATCCTAAAATTTATGAAAAAAATTTGGATTGCCTTTTGGGAAACTACTATTATGAAGTTGCTAATTTTGGTGATAATAATTCCTCATAATGAGGAAGGTATGGCTGGAAAGTGTTTTTTATTAAAATTTTGGTTATGCATTCATGACTATGATGCAATTCCTATATATGTATTTGTTTTTATCCTAGAAAAAAACCATGAATTTTTTATTTAAAGAGTATTGAAAAACTCTTTGGTTGTTACATATTAAATTATATTTGATGATTACAGCTATCATGCATGTTCTTGCATGAATCAATTTATTGTCTGGCTACATGGGTGGCTAGAAATTAGGTGAAATTTAATGGTACTACATTGAGAGGAGCAGTTTTATGACAAACTTACCAAGGCAAGGGTAAGATTAAGCTAGAAAGAACTTATCATTATAAGTGTTAGTGCTCTCAAATGGAACTGTTGCCTTGGGAGGCATAAAATTCTAGATTTATATGTTTTTCATGTTGCATTTTGTAGATTTTCATGGCTGGTATAGGTGGTGCAGCACCTCATTTTACTCACTTTGGCTTACAAAAAGGAATCCCAATTAAAATGGGGTAATTCTTAGCCTGGTTAAATGAAGGACATGGTTGTTTTTGAGGTATCTTATGTATTTTAGCAAGGTAAGGCTGTGTGTTTACTCATGTTGTGTGTTGGTTAAGTCTACTAGTTATACCAATAAGGTAATTATAGAATAATATTTCTTGTTTTGATGTTAGAATATGCGAGTGCATAATAAGTGTGACTATTTTATTGATAATGATTGCTAAAATTTTAGTAATTTGGATATTTATATTCTATAGTTATTTGATGATTTTTGTAATGTGTGGGAATTTTGTGAAATGAGTGATGAAGTCTCTTTTCAGTATAGCACATTTCTTGATTATGGATTTATCTTCGAGATGGTTCCTCTTTAAGGAGGGGAGGATGTCATGACCCTGCCAGTTGACAACCACCTCATGACCAAATTGATGAAGTCTTGTTATGTGTTTATTTGGACACCGATCGAAGTTAGACTAATCTCCCCTATCAATTTAATGATCTATATAACTATATATATATGAATACATATAAATATATAACTATATATATCTACAAATATATAAATACATATATACATACATACATATATGTATGTATGTATATGTGTGTGTGTGTGCATTTATATATTTATATGTGTGTGTGTATATATTTATATATTTACACACACACACACACACACACACACACACACACACATAAGTATCCATATACCAAATTTTATTTGTTAAATTATAATTGTTAAATCCCATTTTGGGAAAGGGTTTTTGAAAGATGTATTGTTTGTTAGACTTTATTCTTTATGAAAGGCATTGCTAAATAGTTTTAAGTGGTTGTTTGGGTTGGTGTTTAGGCTTAATCTTGCCATGGTATGCATTTACAGTAAAACAAGTTAAAAATAGCTAATCATTGTGATGACCCCTTAACCACCATGGCCAATATAGGTTTATCTATATGACTCATATTGGAAAGAAATAGAAATGTATAAATAAAGATATCAATTATTGTCTCCTCTTTTATTAAGGCCAAATGTTGAAATAGAATGCCATTTTGCTTGCTTATGGACTTATAGGGAATTAAATTTTAGCTAAGAAATTTGATAGGGTTATGTGGTTGATTTTTTCTTTCTTATTTTATTTTTCTTCTTTTCTCTTTAGAAGACGTCGATCCTTCTATAGGAGAATGGCGTAGGGTTTGGAGAAAGGGTTAAAAAATTGGTTTCTTTTGGCTGCTACCATGTAGAATATAAGAGCTTCAAAGAGGAATTAATAGAGGATCCTAGATCAGCATAGGTCACTTCCTTGTGAGGCAATTCTGGAGAAGTTTTTAAAGTTTCAGTCCATGCTTTGAACCACTAGGATGGGGGCAAGTTGGGGAAACCATAGTAGATCGACACCATGGTTGAAAGAATGGAGCTACTACTTGGTGGTGTCACCATGAGTGAAAGGCAAAATTGAAACCCATACATAACTATTTCTCTAGGCATGTGAATTTATTCTCTTACGTATATCTGGTTAAACAGATTTTATTTTAGTTTTATCAAGCCCATTTGAGAATCCTGTTAGGGCATACATCTATGTTGGTATGATTTATCATACCCATATAGATATATACCATGGCCAAGGGCAAAAGGGTTTTTGAATGTGTGTTTTGTATGCTAAAATTATCTTATTACATTTTGGGTTTCCTAAAGGAGTGGATAGTTGCTTAAATTTTATATACAAAAATGAGGATGTGGTTAGTTGCTTAAATTTCATATGCAAAAATGAGTAGTTGGTTATTATGTTTTGGTTTTTCTAATTGAGTGGATGGTTTCTTAAAATTAATATGTTAAAATGAGTAGATGGTTGTATTTAAATGATTTATGGTTGCTTTATATTTGAAAAAATATATTTATGTCATATTTAACATTGAGGTTTGTTTTGAAAAATCTATATATTTTTTCATTACATGCTAATGATTTGGTAAACCTTTCTTGTTACCACTTGGAAGGAAAGCTATTATGACTAGTTAGAAAATTGATACTGCACATTCTAATATCAAATATTCTCTTGATCATGAAATTCAACAGGTATTTTTACATATTATTGCCATACATTCCAGTGGAAAACCTTGGGTGAAACCCTCCATAATGGTTGAGACTTCTCAAATAACTCCACATGTAACATTGTAGCCTATTGGCATAGGCTCTGCTTATTAAAATAATAGTTAATCTTATAATTATTTTATGAATTGTATTATTCCTTGTATGATAAGATTGTGGCTTTCCAACTAGGGAAGCTAACACCATAAATTAACATTCAAGTTGATTTACTTGTTGAGTATCCATTACATGCTTATGTAATCTTAGTACATGTTGTTTGCCTATTTATTTGAGTACTTGATGAACTTATTTTTATTATGATTTGTATGGTTGGGTATGTAATATGGAAAAGTGGCAAATTTTTGTGTATCCATTTGTTTATGCTAGTATATGGCATGACATAACTGATGTTATGTAAATATGTTGAAATTGCTTTTGTTGCTTTCTTGATAGTATTACTTAGATTCTAAATTAATTTTTAGAACATGCTAAACTTGGTTGAATTATCTAGTTGGAGTTTTATATTTATAACTATTTTAAAGTGTTTTCACATTTATATTATTTTGAGCATATGGTTATACACAACCATGTAGTAGGCTATTCTTTATGATGATTATTTGTTATTCTCATTGACAAATGTCTTGTTACAAGGAATTAGATCATTATTTTATTTTTTGAACTTATACTATATTAGGCAAGAGAAAAAAAGTTGTTATGTACTTTTAGTTGTGATATTATATACATTGGATGGTTACACTTGTATGAGGAAATAAATGGAATGTTGAAAGTATCAGTCTAGTGATGTTGAGATGACAATGGGAACTTATTGGATGTTGTAGCCATTCATATGTTTGTTATATGCATGGTTGCTCTTGTCTTATAAAAGCTACTTTGGTTTATATTATTTATGCTTATTGGAAATGATATATGTTGGTGCATTGATGACTATTCCTTAAAAGTAAAATAGTACAATAGTAGCTTATGGGTTGCCCATGATCAATGATGAATTAGGCTCACGGTTGTTTTATCTTTCATCGAGCTTATATTATTAAATTAAAATTTTATTTTCTAGAATGTTTGCTAGGTAGGATATTCACATTACCAATGTTAAGCTAACACATTATTTCACCTTTCAATGCAGGGATTGTTATGCTAGTTGGATCTTCCATTTGGGAATTCTAATTTTTTGTCTATCTTTATTATTTGCTTAAATGACGGATTCATCAATGGAATCCATGAAGATTTTTAAGAATGATAAGTTATGGGTTGAGCTTGATGTAATTATATATCATTTTAATTGGCATATATTTTAGTGAATGCCTAATTTAAATAATTATACTTGTTGGTATCATAACGGTTCCTTGTGTATGTGCCTTCGGGTTTGTATTTGTATTCTTACATTAAAACTATCAATCTTTGTATTCTTTAGTGTTAATTTGTACTTATGAACAATATTATTGTTAAGGATTGATTATACTATATTATAGCTATGTATTTGAGCACTTCAAACTTAAGCATGATTAAAAGTTATTGGAATTCTTGGGTGTTGGGAAGAGTAACTAGGTGGTTTGGTTTGTGAGACTATATATTCATGGATAGAATATTTATACATGTGTTAATGTCACTTGTTTGACTTTAGATATTTATTTATATAGATATAATGGTTATGTTTTTCAATTCCTGTTGAGTAATTGAGGGATGCCTAAAGCATTATGATCATATAAATATATAATAGCAAATCCAATCATGGGAACACTTATTTATTAAGCAATTAAGTATTTATATTAATTTCATATATGTATTCATGCATGTTATAGTAATGCCACATCACGTTTTTAAGTCCTAAAAATTATATTACAAATGAATTATGTTTGGCCTTGTGGAATTTTTCAAGACGTTATTCTTCAATGGGTTATATTTCCACATTAACTTTTGAAGACATCTAAATAGATGCCCTTGTAATTTTAATTCTCCTCTTGCTAGTTTGGAATAATAATACAACCGTATTCCATTTTGATAGCATTATGTCAAGCTTAGGCATCAGGCAATTCAATGAATCAAATAGTAACTTTCAAGGGTGTAAATTCAGTTGTGGTAAACAATCATGAATATACCTTATGGACAATGCAAGCATGAACCATAGTTCTCTGATAAGTTTATTATTTGGGTTATTATTAGCATGGAATTAAACAAAATAAACCATATTAAATATTATTTTAAAAATGGTGGTTTATAATCAATTGTTCAACATATTATATTTCAGTACATTACTCTTGATATGCCTAGTTGGTCATATGCAAGAAATGCTTTTATGATAATTGGTTATTCATTTATATATCCAAAGTTGGACATTCAATGAGTCATTAATCCTTAGGTTTAAATCAGTCTTGTTCTTTATTTATGGAGTTGGAATGAATTACTAGTAAGATAACACAATGGTTAGAAATCCATTAAAATAATTCCCAACTAGATAACACAATGAATATGGGTACACCTTAATAGTTGGTGTTCATCTTTTACAAAGTAAGAATTCACATGGATGTGTTCATGCTTGCTTAATGGGTCTTTGAAGGATGTCATGACCTTTTTATGCATAGGCACTATAGTTGGATGGATGTATAATATCCATGTTGGCATTTAAGAACTTGGAATATCTCATACCACATGTATTATTTTCCACCTGTTGGAAATAATATATGGTGGAATGAAATTCATGAAGTGATGTTATATGGATGAAATAACCTCTAAGTTTATAAATCATGGAAACATGGGTTTATGGGGTAAGAGCATGAACCGGTCCTCGATTATGAGAACATAAGGTTTTGTGATCATAAATTTATAATGGGTTACGTTGGTGATAGATTGATGTAGTTACTCGTAAACCCTCGAGTGTTTTAGTCTTGTCTTGTTGATACCTTAGTCCCCCTATTTTGGACACATTATACCTATTATTTTACTTCATGGTTATCAACACTATATATTTAATCTTAGCTAATGAGATAACTCATTGCTTGTAGAATCTTACTCCGTGTCTTAATTTTTGTTATGGTTATCCAAGAATTTGAATAAACCTTCTTACTTCATGAGCTGAAAAATCATAACCATGTAGGGTTATCATATGTTTATATTAGGCTAAGGATCTGTAGGTTGTTCTAGGGGAAACCAATTTCCTTCAATGGTTTGAAGGTTATTAGTTTGCTCCCGCACTCTAATACCCCTCAAATAGTGTTTCACACTTTAGGCAAACCTTTTATTTGTGGAATCCTCTAGAAATGGTTATCTTGACATAAGTATCTCATTGACCAAATCCATTTATAGGTTATCTACTCATCTGGTGTAAGACTACATTATTGCATCATGCATGGTAGAATGGTGTAGTGGGTTGTTCATGTGGTTCTATTGTGTACTCTGTTAACAATTCCCAAATTTTTTTAGGGGGTTGTTTCACACAATATAAGACATGGAAAATTCATAGGTTATCAATATTGGACACCTAAGTTTTGGCTCTTAGTGTTTAGTTTTGGGGTTATGTTCATCTAACCCATCAATATATGATAGGGAATAATCGAGGATGCCACTATAGGGATTGTTATACTACTATTCTACTTGCAAAAATTATTTTATTAGTTGTTATGCAATTATAAAAGTATAAATATGTATTGTTAGAATATTTCATAGTCATGTAATGGGGTGTAGTGTTTATCTATTAGCATATATATCACATAGTGTAAGATAATTAGGATTAGGGTGCTATATATTCCTCAAGTCATACTATGTTGGCTCACTTATATAATGATTGTTATATATTTATCTAGAATGACCATGTCAATGGATTAGGAACAACCACTATATTACACTATTTGGATTATGAGCATGTTGTTTTGATAATTATATTGGAAGTTCTCATGCATAGTGAGTGTACCCTCAAGTATATGTAAAGAGGTGGGTTACTAGGAGGCATAAAATGAAGAATACGATGGATTATCATACTATTTTTTATAGATTAACATGAACTATGATTACTTATAAGTCATATAAAAGTTTTTGAGTTGGCCCAAGGATGTGAATTAGTTATGAAGGATTTGGGTAATTGAGTGGTTATATGTTCATTTCCTAAAAGTTGTAGAGATATTTCATGTATTTGGTAGAATAAGGCATGGAATGGATAGAAAAAAAAATACAAAGGATGGGGACTATTATGGGTTTTTGATTAATTATTCATATCAAAATTAACAAACCTTATAATATAAAGGAATACAAACACAAGGCATACTCTGAATTGACAAGCAAATGTAGGAATATAAGGATATAACAAATAGAAACCCTAGGCTTGAGGTCACATGTAAGAGGGGAATTAAAAATTAGGTTTGTATATATATATATATGAAACCCTATTAACATAATGAATGAAAACCTATATGGATCTAGGGTTTTATAAGGTTATAGATGATTTACAGGTCCACCAATATGTTTTACATTATTTTCATTAATAAACCTTAATAAGATAGAAACTAATTGTAATAATTTATATTTGACAACATATAATTACATCCATACAAACTAAATTCTACTGATTATTTATAACATATACAAAATTTATACAAGATGAAGAAATCAAGAGATAGATTGTTCTTAGCTTACTTTTATGTATATAATTATGAATTGATATTGTTGATGTGCATTAGATAGTCTTTGACTATCTATATGTACAATCAGACCTATAAATTGTTGTGGCATGTGCACATGATGAAACCAATAATTAGTAGTCATTACCATCCATTGTTATGTTACATATATAACATAAACATTATGGAAGGAAAATACCAACTATTTATATATGGATCAGTGTGATTGAAACTGTAGCTAATTTTCTTTATGTTCACTCGTTGTCATACCTGCATAGAATTTTTTCCATTATTATCATTGCTTTAAACCCTATATTTTTATTATAATTTAAAATGTGAATGGTTATGATGTGAAAATTATG
>JARHVA010004758.1:1435000-1445596 GCA_037957365.1 Torreya grandis
CATTCAATGCAATCACATGGAGTAAATGCAAGATGCATTCTTTCACATAGTAGTGGTCATATGCAGTAAGATCAAGACAATAGTATGCGGACCTGAGAGTATGCATTGGCATATAATTCTATTCATGCTTATTCTTGGATGTAGGAGCAAAAGTTAAATAGATGGTTCCTATCATGGTTCTCAAACTATATAGGTTGATGTGGTTCCATCAGTGAATTTTTGATGGTAGATGTTCATGTTCAAAGTTCCCACATTGATTTGATTGATGTGTTCTCGATAGTGAATGGATAATAAGAATTTGATATATTCCTTCTTTACTTTCATTAAGTTCTATGAAACACAAATTACCATGTAAGGCCTAAGGGGGTAATGTTAGGGAATAGTTAGCCCTCACAATAATTTGTAGATCGTAATATGAATAATTATGAGAGTAATAATTCACTATTATGAATAGTTAGTTTATTATAATATATTTGGTTAAAAATATATTGTTAGTTGTATTATTGTTGTAAGTTACAACAATAGTACATAAATAAGTTTGTTATTATTTACATATGGGAGATTGTGTATCTAGGTGATAAATTGGTGGAGATATGATCTCCCTAATTATAGGAAAGACTTTTGTTATTTAATTGTAACACCCATATGGTTTTGTATTAAAGAGTGAATAATATATTTTCAGTGTGTAAAAATATTATCTCTATTTTTTGTGTATTGGCTCCATTAGTCCAATATGTTATTGGCTTAATATTGTGTAGAATCTATATATTCCCATCATATTCATGTGGAACTATTGGGTAGTATCATTTGAATATTTTGATGTAATATTTCATTGCCTTAGTTTGCCTTTGTAGGACGTGTTTTTTTAACATCTACCAAATTGATATAATTTTTAATATTTTGATTTAAATATCTATGATTCTTCACTCCCTAGTCAGCATTATGGGAGGGAGGATGTTGTATACTAAATATTTTATTATAAGGTTAATTATGTTGTTCCCAAAAATATGTCACTCATTTTTGGGACAACATATGACCTATTTTGGTCCTACAGGCCAAAATCCTCTCTTCCCTTCCCAAAAATTGTTCTAAGCATTCAAATTATTCATTATTTAAGCATTTTTAGTTAGGGACTAGCAGGTTCAATGGCTTCAATAGGTGAATTCTCACAAAGGAACAAGTTCCCAACACTTAGGAAATTTCAAGATGAGGTTCAACCAAAAGGTTCATCAGCAAGCTTCAAACAAAGGAATGAACCATTGAACCATTAAAACTTGAACCAAAATGGTTCAATGGGTTCAAAGGTTCAAAGGTTCAATGCGGTTGGTTCAAAGAGATGGGTTCAAGTGGTCAATTGAATGAGCGAAACAAAAGACTGAACCATTGAGCCGTTGAACCAAAGTTGGTTCAATTGCTTGGTTCAATCAAATGGTTCAAAGGAGTGCCCCAAAGCCAAAAGGGCAAGTGCCCTTGCAGAGGGAAGTGAACAAAAGTCAAGTGCCCTTGAGGAGGGTAGGGAACACTTGCTCAAAAATCAAAGAGAAGGCCGAAATGGTAAGGAATTCCTTCATACTTTTTGTCTAAAGAAATTACCAAGTAAAGGAATTGAAAGAATTCCTTCAGAAAGATTTTCCACGGCAGAATTTTCACAAAGGCAAATCCTTTAGACAAATTGTCTGAAGGAATTCCTTTAAACATTTTTCATGAAGGAACGATCAAAATCTTGATGGAAAGTGGCTAAGGCAAGGGAAGATTTCCTTCGGACAAAATGTCTGAAGGAATTCTTTCAGACATTTTGTCTAAAGGAATTGAAGAAGAAGACCACCCGAAAGACCCCAAAGGACCCCAAAAGGAAGGTACCCTTGTAGGGGGATCTCGGCACACAAAAAATGGACCTTTCTAAAAGACCTAAAGGGACACCTTCCCATCGGGTTGTTCCAAAGATGTAAATCTGAAGGAATTTCAAGCCTTCAAAAGACTTAGCCAAAACAAAGGATTCTGAGAAAGACATTGAACCATTAAACCTTGAACCAAAAAGGTTCAAAGGTTCAAAGAAAGCTCCAAGTAAAGGAAGGAAGTGGAAGATTCCAGAGACTAGTTCAAAGAGATGATTCAACCAAAGAGCAAGGAAGCAATTGAACCAAGGAAGCGATGGAACCAAGGAACCGATAAAGACCGCCTGAATCATTGAACTATTAAACCAATGAACTTTAAAAGGTTCAAAGGTTCATGGTTCAATATGGTTCAAACAACCAGCAACCATTGACATCCCCACGGATGTCAAATTTAAGGTAATGGAATATCTATTAATTTTCAAATATAACACGAAACTTAAAGGATGAACCAAGCAACTAGCTAAAGAAGATAGCCTGAGAGCTCCAATTGTAGTAGGAAAGAAGAGAAGGCTATAGAAGATGTTGAAATATCTATAAGAGAGTTATTTTTGGTAGGTGAAACAGTTCACCAAGTAGTCATCTGAGCACACTAAATCAAGGATGCGCACTATTTTTCTTCCATGAAGTAAAGGCAAAGTGGACAGCTATGCAAATAAGAAAGAAAGGACTAGGTGGCCTATACTTTGAAGGAGACATATGAGATGAATTGGCATGCCACAGTTAAGGCCGATGCACTGTTCCAAGCATGACCCCTTGACAAAACTAAAAATGCATTCAAGGCATTAAATGTAGCTTGGGTCATTCCATGGAAAAAAGTGCCAAGCCTTTCTTGGATGTTATACATTGTAATCTCTTATTTTTTGGCAAGGGAGATCTTTTCAATTATAGAAGCAAAACTCTACCAAAATTGAAAGGCGATTACTGAGACTTTGAGCTCAGGTTATTAAGCATATTTCTTTGTTTGAATGAGAAATCAAGTTACTTTTAGACTTTGTGCTGTTATAGCTTGGGTTATTTTAGGAGATTGTTCTTATGTCTGTTTCCTTAATGCATTCTTGTCCATTTTATTGAAATAAGCAAAACTAGTGAAAGTAATCAAGAAGGTGTCCTGAAGCCAACTATGGAGAGACTTTGTGCTGCCACAATTGACTTTAGTGTGTTTGTTTGTTTTCTATTTCTGTGTAGAGGATCTTGGGATGATTTTGTGCCCCCATTATCCTTCTTATTTCACACTTTGGGTAGTTGAGGTGGAGACTTTGTGTTGCACCTCATTTTGCTGGTTATTGTGCCCTTGTTACCTATTGGTTACCCACAAGAAATAACTCATGCACTCTACTACAAGACCACTTCTGAAAGAAGAGAAGTGCCTTTAGCATTATCACTAGGATTTCTCCTTTGTTTGTGAACATCATCGCTAAAAAAAGAGAGATTGATGGTGTTATCCTACCCCTGAGTGTTATTTTCTGCTTATATATATATAGTATATAGCACCTTATAGTTATAAGGGAACCTCCCCTTGATAAGGGAGAGAGATTTTTCCACCTCTAATGTGGTAAAACTACACATTTGGCCAGCCAATGTCCTTATGTTATGGTTAAAGAGACCTATTTTGCTCATCAATTAACTAGTGACAAAATATTCACCCGACAATTTTTTGGTGACTCCACTGGGGAACGACAAGCATTTCCTATCCTTTTCCAATCTATTCAAATTGAAGCATTTCATATTACTGGGGAATGACGTGAAGTAGAAAAGAACACTGCCAGCTCCATGCCAACAATTTTTGGGGACTCCACTAGGGAAGAGCGCATAGTTTGAAGCCTCAAGCTTCAAGTTAAAACAAGGCCAGTTCTTTTCCATTTTTATTCTACAATATGGCAACTCCACACTATACTAAAATCCAAAGAGCCCAAGGTGTTGTTGACCCTATTTTTGAGTTGGTGCAATAGGGCAACTTCAATTTGTTTCCTCCACAACTTCAAGTTCAATGAACTAAGAGTCTTCCTCCTACCAATATCAGGTCACCCATACAAGGCAGAGCTTCTTTTTCTACTATTAGTAAAACTTTGCCTATACATACTCCCCCTAGATTTGTTATCCCCACTTTCCATAATCAAATCATAGCTATTCAAGGCCCCTAGGGTAACTCTTTTGGCCCACTCAATTTAACTCCACCTCTACATGAGCTATCACATAGTTCAAAGAATAATTTCCCCAAATTCTTTGGTGATGGGAGAGTTCATCTTGATGAACATGTTGCAGCCTTCAACATAGCTTGTGGTGTGATAGGTGTGGAATATGAAGATGTAGCAGTCAGGTTGTTTGTGAAAACATTGTAAGGTTCTACTGTAGACTGGTTATACCATATGCAGACTTGGTCAATGATCGATTAGGACACTCTCAAAGCCAAATTTGAAGCCAATTTCAAGCTTGTAGAAGATGCACATGCCCTGTTGGCCCAGCTCACATAGATGAAGAAAGAACCTCATGAACCTATGAGGGACTTCATTTACAAGTTTGACAAGCTGAGGAACTAAATTCCTATAATTTCTCAGCCAACACCTGAGAACCTTAAATTCTTCTTCATCAACTCATAGCTACCTGAAGTGAGTTTTCTGTTGAGACGTGCTGGCCACATAGACCTTGCTACTGCTCAGGATTTGGCCACTGAGGTGGAAGATGACCTTATCTTGGCAAGAAAGATAAGGAGAGATCCTAATAGAGGTAAATCCTCTTCATCTTTTGAATATCCATCTACAAGAACCACTGATCTAATGGTGTAAAAGCTGGAAAATGAGTTGCTTGCTCTTAGAAAGCAAATGGCACAAGAGATATCATCTGCCCCTTCGTACAGAGATGTACCAAGGAGGACATTCCCCAATCAGTCATACCAAGGCAATGCTGTCAGGAACCAAGGGCAAATAAATCATCTTCCTCCCCCACAGGGGAACCTTGCCATTGAAGCACCTCCAACCAATTTAGTAGTTGGATATCTTGAAGCCGAATTATATTTATCCTTACATCCTGAGTTAAACCTAGAAGATGACTCTAATCTCTTCATAGAGGTAGAAGAATAATTAGCTGGCAACTCCAACATTGGTTTCCTAAATTACCAAGATGAACCCATAAATGAAAGTAAAGTAGCTGAGGGATCAGATGTTGTGTTCACTTGGTCCAAGAATCAATTAGCCCAACAAGCTGATAAAAAAAATAGAGGAACAACCTCGACCAGCAATTTTAATTGCTAAGCAGGGAACCACTCTACCTTTTTAGCCAAAGGACCCAGTCATTGCAAAAAAGGTAAGTACATCAAACATCCCTACACCTTCTACTTCAATTTCACAGATCAGTCCTCCTCCCCCTAAAAATTAGAAGGATGAACTCCCTTCCCCTATTCATAATTCATTTCAGACATTTGACATAATAGATCATGTCAAGAAAACTAAAATTCAAATGTCTAAATTTGAATTCCTGCAATCCAACCCTGAGCAGTTGGATAAGTTAGTGGAATGTGTAAAGAATAAAACTGTCCCTACAAGACCAGTTGTTCAAAAGGTAACCCCCATGTCCACCCAAAATAACCTTTTCATTGATCCTCTTGCTACTCCTAGAAGGACTGAACCATTTTATGTCTCCCTGTTGATAAATGGATATCAGTTGAACAATTACATCATAGACTCAAGTGCATCAGACAATGTCATGCCTACCAAAGTAGCTAATTCCCTTAGTCTCACACTGACAAAGACATTTGGGAGATTTTTCTCTATGGAGAACAAACAAGTGCCACTACTAGGACAAATTAAGGATGCCTAATTTGCATTTGTAGCATTCCCAGACAAGAGAATCAAGATGACTGTCCTAGTGGCTGGCGTCCCAGCATCATACGGCATCCTTCTTAGATAAATTTTCTATAAGGATGTTGGTGGTGAATTGAGCATGGACATGTCTGAGGCGAGGATCCCAATCAAAGGTGTTATGAAGAGATTGCTCTTTGAAAAGGAAGCAAAATATGTGGTCACTCAAACATTAGCACCTGAAGCTCAATTTTTGTTTGAGTCTTTAGGCATGGGTAATTACTTTTTATCCATGAAGGAAGTCCATGAAGCATCTGATGAAATTCCCAAATGTGTCAACCTAAAAATTATTTCAGATGGAACAGTAGAAGGATTGGTGGAGTGCGTGCAAGTGTAGAAGAAGAATCTCCCCCTCCAAACAAAGAAGAATCTAAGGAAAAATTAGTGTCTAATGAGGTATGGATTCTGGAATTTAATGGCAGCTGCTCCTCTACTAATTTAGGAGATGGGATGGTGTTGATATCTCCTTAAGGAGATATTTTTCTTTCTTTATACAAGTTGCAGTTCAGCAACACCAGCAACACATCTGAGTACGAATCTCTATTGCTTGGATTGAAGGCTACTCGAGACAAGGGCATCAAACTCCTTCATCCCAAAGGAGATGTTGAACTGGTGGTTTGTCAGGTAAGGAACCTATATCAAACCAAAAATGAGAGATTACGCCACTACTAAAATCTAGTTTGGGATCAAATTGAAAGCTTTGATGCTTTCAGCATCTCTACCATACCTAGAGAATTCAATGACCGAGCTAATGCACTAGATATTTCAGCAACTCTCTTGGTTCCTAACCCTAATTTTAAGGAAGATAGGTACACTATCAAATTGGTCTTTCGACCAAGTGTGCCTGATAAAGCTAACCATTGGCAAGTGTTTAATGCTGATAATCCAATCATGTGCTTCACTGAACTAGAAGAGCAATAAGCTATGGTAGTGGACCATATTATTGCCCACCAAAGTCAAGAAAAGGAACTCTTCACCAAGAGAGCAAGGATTTATGGTTTTCAGATTGGAGACCATGTCTTACCATGGGGCAAGAAGAGAAAACCAAAAGGAGTGCATAGAAAATGTGATTCCTGGTGGAGAGTTCCATTTGCCCATCACCGATTCCAGGGAGAAAATGGTTTTTTTGTTGGTTTATCAGGATAGAATGCCATTTTCATTGTCTCACAGTGGGAAGCATCTAAAGCACTTCAATTCTTGAAGCATCAAATAAGATCATCTATACATATGTATATTTGTATAGTCTTTAGTTTTATTTTGTGCTTTTCATTTTCATTTTTGGCACCTTTCTTTTTTGGGTAGCATGACTCCGTAGCCCAATGGCAACTTAAAGGCACTAGAGATTCTGGTTTCTACTCCCTTCAGCTGTTCCAAGTTTTGAACTAAAGGAAGTTCCCCAAATAGAGCTAGTTGTTGTTCCCAAAAATTTGTCACTCATTTTTGGGACAACATATGAACTATTTTGGTCCTGCAGGCCAAAATCCTCTCTTCCCTTCTCAAAAATTATTTTGAGCATTCAAATTCTTCATTATTTAAGATTTTTCAGTTAAGGGACTAGCAGGTTCAATAGGTTCAATGGATTCAATGGGCGAATTCTCACAAAGGAACAAGTTTCCAACACCTAGGCAATTTCAAGATTGGTTCAACACTGAGGTTCAACCAAAAGGTTCATCGGCAAGCTTCAAACAAAGGAACAAACCATTGAACCATTGCTACCTTGAACTAAAATGGTTTAATGGGTTCAAAGGTTCAACGCATTTGGTTCAAAGAGATTGGTTCAAGTGGTCAATTAAATGAGCAGAATAAAAGATTGAACTGTTGAGCTATTAACCCAAAGTTGGTTCAATCGGTCGGTTCAATCAAACAGTTCAAAGGAGTGCCCCAAATATAAAAGGGCAAGTTCCCTTGTGGAGGGCAATGAACAAAAGGAAGTTGCCCTTACGGAGGGTAGGGAACATTTGCTCAAAGATCCAAGAGAAGGCTGAAAGGGTAAGGAATTCCTTTGGACTTTTTTTCTGAATAAATTACCAAGTAAAGGAACCGAAAGAATTCCTTTGAAAAAGATTTTCTGTGGAAGAATTTTCACAAAGGCAAATCCTTCAGACAAATTATCTAAAGGAATTCCTTCAGACATTTTTCCTGAAGAAATGATCAAAAGCCTAGAGAAAAAGTAGCTAAGGCAAGGAAAGATTTCTTTCAGACATTTTGTTCAAAGGAATTGAAGAAGCAGACCATCCAAAAAACCCTGAAGGGAAGGTACCCTTGCAAGGGGCTCTCGGCACCCAGAAAATGGACCTTTCTAAAAGACCCGAAGGGACACCTTCCCTTTGGGGTGTTCCAAAGATGAAAAGCCAAAGGAATTTCAAGGCTTCAAAAGACTTAGCCAAAATAAAGGATTCTAAGAAAGAGATTGAACCATTGAACCTTGAAATAAAAAGGTTCAAAGGTTCAAAGAAATCTCTAAGCAAAGGAAGGAAGTGGAAGATTCTAGAGACTAGTTCAAAGAGATGATTCAACCAAAGAGCAAGAAAGTGATTGAACCAAGGAAGCGATGGAACCAAGGAACCGATAAAGACCACCTGAACCATTGAACTATTGAACCAATGAATTTTCAAAGGTTCAAAGGTTCATGGTTCAATATGGTTCAAACAACCAATGACCATTGACGTCCCTGCAGATGTAAAAATTTAAGGTAATGGAATATCTGTTAATTTTCAAATATAGCATGGAACTTGAAGGATGAACCAAGCGACCAGCTAAAGAAGATAGCCCAAGAGCTCCAATTACAGTAGAAAAGAAGAAAAGACTATAGAAGATGTTGAAATATCTAAAAGAGAGTTATCTTTGATAGAAGAAATAGTTCACCAAGTAGTCATCTGAGCACACTAAATCAAGGACACAGCCTATTTTTCTTCCATGAAGTAAAAGCAAAGTGGATAGCTATGTAAATAAGAAAGAAAGGACCAGGTAGCCTATACTTTGGAGGAGACATATGAGATGAATTGGCATGCCACAGTTAAGGCTGATGCACTATTCCAAGCATGGCCCCTTGGCAGAACTAAAAATGCATTCAAGGTATTGAATGCAGCATGCGTTGTTCCATGGAAAAAAGTGCCAAGCCTTTCTTGGATGTTATACATTGTAATCTCTTATTTTTTGGCAAGGGATATCTTTTCAATTATAGAATCAAAACTCTACCAAAATTGAAAGGTGATTACTGAGACTTTCAGCTCAGGTTGTTAATCATATTTCTTTGTTTGAATGAGAAAGCAAGTTACTTTCAGACTTTGTGCTGTTATAGCTTGGGTTATTTTAGGAGATTGTTCTTATGTCTATTTCCTAAATGTGTTCTTGTCCATTTTATTGAAATAATTAGAACTAGTGGAAGTAATCAGGAAGTTGTCCTAAAGCCAACTATGTAGAGACTTTGTGCTTCCACAATTGCCTTTAGTGTCTTTATCTATTTTCTATTTCTGTGTAGAGGATCTTGGGATGACATTGTGCCCCCATTATCCTTCTTATTTCACTCTTTGGGCAGTTGAGGTGGAGACTTTATGTTGCACCTCATTCTACCAGTTACTGCACCCTTGTTACCTATTGGTTACCCACCAGAAAGAACTCATGTGCTCTGCTACAAGACCACTTCTGAAAGAAGAGAAGTGTCTTCAACATTATCACTAGGATTTCTCCTTTGTCTGTGAACATCATCTCTAAAAAAAGAGAGATGGATTGTGTTATCCTACCCCTGAGTGTTATTTTTTAATTATATATATAGTATATAGTGCCTTATAGTTATAAGGGAACCTCCCCTTGATGAGAAGAGAGATTTGTCCACCTCTGCTATGGTAAAATTGCACATTTAGCTGACCAATCTCCCTATGCTATGGTTGAAGAGACCAATTTTGCTCATTAGTTAGCTAGTGATAAAATATTCACCCAATAAATTATTCCTCAGTTTTATTTTTTAATATGGTATGTATTCAATGTTTTTTTCTTAAATACTAGGTAGATACAGCATATGTAATCTAGTGAAGGGTGGATGCACAAATTTGGGGGGAGAGGGTGATTTTTGGAAAAAAAATTCATTTCTTATGAATGGTGAGTTCCATTTTTAAAATGGTGCACACCATTTTTAAAAATAAAATGATCTAAAGTTTAAATTGGGTTGTTACCAACCCTGAAAAGCATATGCCCTTCATAATGCAAAGGACACATGCCCTTTCTAATTCAAAGGGCACACACCCTTTAATATCTTAAAGGTCATATTCCCTTTGAATTATAAAGGGTTTATTCCCTTTATCATCTCAAATGGCATGCACCTTTTGCATTAAAAATGGCATATACCCTTTGGAATCCCACAAAAGTTTTAACAAACACATTGTCACATCTTAATTCAGTTACTTGCATTTATCACAATTGGAATCCATTGAGGATAAAAAATAAAATGACATGCATAACTTTCCTCACAAATTATTTTCCAATCATCCACGCTTACATCATGGCCCCATATATGTTATTTTTGTCCTTGCAGCATGCTTAGGGTTTGTAATCATATTTTTTTATCATGTATTTTTTATAATATTGAAAAGGCAAGGGGACATTCATATTAAAATTAAAATAATCTCATTAAAGCATTAAAATACCTAATATTAATGTTTTTTTATTCTTTATTTGGTAGATCCATTGATTGAAGAAACCCCCCAACAAACAACTAATGAAAAAACCCTAGAAATTTAACTTCACAGATAAAGAAGTTGAATTATATCAACAATATAATTCAAAGTGGAAATAGTTTAAAATGATCATTAATAATTTTAATGAATATTTAGAAAATATTTCATGTAATT